>JBBJLR010160030.1:2011-14569 GCA_037577145.1 Brachypetersius gabonensis
TTGTGCAGCTCTAGTACTGACCCCCAAACCCCATAGTCCTGGTTAGGAAAGGCAGGATACATGGATGAACAAAAGGTTTGTTCCAAAGGTCTTCAGATGAGCTATGGCGACGGACAGTCCCGACAGCGATGACAGCATGGACGGAAAACGCCCAAACCTTTCTTCTGAGAAGAGGTCAGTGTTACCAGGCAACTGATTAATCTCAATACTGAGCGTATGTTCATTATATTGGTGTTCATTTCTGTGTTTGGCCTTTTTTAAAAGCTTTAGACACCGCAGAGGCACAAGGGCTTTCTTCAGAGTTATTCCTTATTCATCACTGATTTACATAATGTTCTTATATGTTCTTAAATGCAGGAGAAAACAGCTTTTACTGGAAAGACCTGGGGTCATATAACAGAAACTTCCTAACTTGAAAATCCTATCTTAACTGTGTAGTAACCATGGTATCGGCAGTTTAAGCCATTACAGAACAACCGTTCCTAAGTGAATTTTCCTATCCTAACTTGAATTAAGAAAAGTGTATTACAGAAGCATCCCAACCTCAAAAAATATTAAATAAATTGTACTAACTTTAACCCCTCCGCTGCCTAAACTGTCGCCAGCTGATTATTTAGACTACGGGCCGTGTGATAATGCCGTTAGCCAATCAACTCTGCCCAGCTTTGAAGGCTCTCCCTCCCGTCTGTCGTACAATTAACAAATGCGCTTCGTTTAAATTTTTTCGCTAAAGGTGATTTTCAAAGCAAAGTGTGTGACTCTCTGTGTGTGTGTGTGTGTGTGTGTGTGTGTTTGTGTGTGAGAGAGAGAGAGAGAGAGAGAGAGTCCCTATACTTTTGTCCAAATAGTTGTGTATGACAGCTCTGCCCCAATACTTTTGTCCATACTGGCCAGTTTGTCTGGCTTAAAGTTCAGAGCAGGACGTTGTTTAATATCCATATTTTGAAGATAGTAACGGAGATACTCTGTTGCTTCAGTGTTATGGACTGTAGCCTCGTAAAGCTATTAATGGCAGCAGGTAACAGTGACTTCACGAGATGATGTGTTGCGTCAGTTGCTAGGTAACAGACATAAAAGTCGATCATCTATGTTAGATTGCTTATTTAGGTTTCCTAACTCGAGATAAGATAGAATTCCTAAATCCAGTTAGGATTTGCTTCTGTAATACCAAATTGAAAAAATCATATCTTAAATCGTCCTATTTTAACTTTATGCTTAAGACAGGAAATTTCTGTAATACGAAAAAAAGATCAAATAGGTCTGTCAGACTCGTAATCCCTAAACACCATTTTAGTTTCTGATCTGGGTCCACTAGCTGACCAGCACCAGCTTTCAGGCTCATGTTCATTAAATAACAAAAGTATTGGGACACACCTATTTAGTCAAAACTATAAGGTCAAAAGCATTGGGACAGAACTATTTCTGTGTGGTTGCTAAGGCATGTAAGGCAGTTGCTATGCTTTAGGAGATGGTTGGTTGTTAACAGCTTTATGTTATGTCTTGGTGTTTGTTCGTTATTCTCGTTTTTCTGGCGAAAAAATGGCCCACAGAAATGAACGTGTAAAACTTTGGAACAATGATGTCATCCACTCTAAAATCCACATTTTAAATCTTGTAAAACCACTGAAATAAGTTGAAAAACATATATAAGGGTAGAAAGGACAAAAAACAAAAAAACATCTCAAGTGTAAAAGCACTTACACATAACTAAATTCAATCATGTTCGTCCTGTGGAGGACTGAGGGTCTCATCTGAGACTGTGTGTCATCTGAGATGATAATGGCAGAGTGTGTGTTTACAGTTCTGACAGTGACGACAGCATGGATGGAAAACGTCCAAACCTCCCTGCTGAGGAGAGGTCAGTGTGATTGTCCACATCCTCTGAACTCTGAACTATGTGTTTATGAAAGCGATGTTATATACCTATTTGTCTGTCTTCATGATAGAGCTCTCCTGGACAAACTCCTGGAGATGAGTAACAACTTCATAAGAGATGATGAAGAACTTCACCCTCAGCTCCAGCAGAACATCAACGATGTGCTTACACACTCCAAGAAGATTTTGGATGAACACAGCAAATTAAAGGAGCTACACAGGACGTCTAGAAGGACTGTAGTGTGGGCAGGAGTCAGCGCTGTACTCGGAGCAGTGGCTCTAAGCATCTTATTGTTTTTGTTACTTGATGATCCATCAGTGTCTGATGAGTTCTTAACTACAGGAGTAGGGGTAGCTGTGGCAGCTGTTGTGTTTGGAGCAACAAGCTACATACGTTCCAGAAAGAATCAAAACAAATTGACAGAACTGTTTGAGAAAATGAAAGACGCGACAAAGAAACTCCTCACAACAGTCGAACAGGGTGCCAGCTGCCAGAAGAGAATCTGCGACCTTGCTGAGAAGATACTGCAGTATTACAGTATGTTTTCTCAGAGAAAACGTCAGAATGAAGATCTGAAAGCACGTGCAGATGCTTTATCAGAGCTTTTTCAGCTTTTTAAGCCGGACGACCTGTGGAGATTTGTAAAAGAAAAGAAATCATTCCTCTGGAAAGAAAAACTAGATGAGCTCGTGCCGCCTGTACCACTGATCGTCCCCAAACCAGGCAGCAGAACTATCAAAGACTCTAAAAAGGAGAGGAAACGAGGTGCGGCACAAGAGAGAGTGAGGGAGTCACAGGCAGGACGGCCTGAGCAGAAGATGAGAGAGGTGGCAAAACATCTGCGGAAAATTGTGAAAGAACTGAAGACCTCACAGTTGGAGGTGAAGGAGCTTCTACACAAACTCAGAGAGCTCATTAGCCAGTAGAATGCAGCTCCCTCTCTCTCCTCTGTTGTCTGCGTTGGGATCTCTGGTGGAGTGTGTGAGTTCCACAGTGAAGCTGAGGATGATTTGGGGGGGTCGGGGGTGCTGGAACCTGTTTGAATGGATCTGGTGCCTCCTTTGTCACTGTCAAAATCAGAAAATACATTTAGTGTACAGTTTAATATTATCTGTTTTGTTTTTTCCCATGCTGTGGTCCGGCTGATCCCTGCAGGATTCGCTGATCCAGTAATCCTCTCTCTCTTGCTACGAAGCTGGCTGAGCCCGATTGAGCCAATAAATTGGTCTAAATATATAAATATATATTTCAAAATATATATATTCAGTATTTCAGTACTGTCACCTTAAATCTGTCTGTGATGTGTACACACAGATTCAGAGGCAGTTAAATTTCACTTTTTTGTAAGAGTTTCCCTTTAAATTAAGCCCAGAGTCTCCACGTCTCTTTCTGATTTACTTCGTAGCAACCTCACAGCAGCACAAGGAGAGAAACGAGTGATTGTTAATAGAGGGTGACACGGGAGTGAATTTTCAAACCTCTCCTGTCCCACTCCCGCAAAACAAAATCCCAGCCCGTCCCAGTCCCAGAAGAACGACTCCCATTCCCTCCCACTGAATTGGTCAGTTACAGTAAAATAAAAAAGAGTACAGATCACAGAATGCCCAGATTATTTGAATAAAAATCCAAATTGTAATTTGTTATTTTATTGAACTGTAAGTCGTCTTAACAATGCACAGTGTGTTTCACGTTGAATTTTATGCAAATCATCCATCCACCCATAAACACACACACTGTAGTACTTAATCAATTGTCTACAAGTCTGGCTGCTGGCATATTGCGTTTTCACGCCATCATTCTTGACGCGTAAAAATTTTTGTTATTTCAGACCGTCCAGAAATATCCTTGAGCACCAGTGACGTATTGTTTTCAGACAGTATTCATTGCAGCGTAGCTTTCACGTCTGCCTCCATTTTCGTGGCTAAAAAGTGTGTGAAGAAGCCGCTTATTCTCTTACATTATTGATGGTTGGGACGATCGCCACCAACTGTGACGGGTGTGTGGAACCGGCTACACCAAGGCAAACAGGAGGAGAGCATAAAGAGACAGGACAACTAGTATTGAGTTCATTAGTTTATTTATTTAAGTGGTATACTGTATCTCTGTATAAAGTTATCATAGTGTTATCACGATTCCCGGTCCCGCCCACTCCTGCTTACGTTTTTTCCAGTCCCATCCCAATCACGTTATTAACAGTGATTTTGTTTCCCATCCCTGACCCGCGGGATTCCCGAAATAATGTAATTTTTTTCTCTAAGAATTAAAGAAACAGTTCAGTGAACAAACCAAACATCCACATAGCTCCACAATTCTTGCTTTTTTATTTTTACAGCTCATAATACAAAACACCTTAATGAAGAGCTGGGTGTGGATTGAACGTCCAGAGATGTTTTGGCCGATGATTAGGTTTGGCCCGATTCGTTTTGTAATCAGGGTCATTCTGTACATAAGAATAATGTAAATAAAGGGGGGGGGGGGAGGTTACCCCAAAACCTTTCCTGATTTGTAAACAAATGTTTTCAAGCGCATTATGTATTTATGATTATTTAGATTTTACATGTTTTATTCATTAAAGTGCAGATTCCTGTGGTTGTGAAGATCTTTCTTTTGTAAAGTATGATGTGGTTGATATGGATGTTCCTTAGTTAAAGGGATGACTAAAGCTGTGTCCGAAACCGCGCACTACCGTCAGTGCACTGAGGTTTAGTGCGTAGTGCGCACTTCCTTCTGTAGTGCGCACTGCTGCGGGTCAGTGCTGTCCTTAACGGAACACTAACGTTCTGCACTTAGCGCACTAACGGACTAAGTGACGGACTAACATTTGCTTGCGAGAAAATATCTGCCGGTTTTACCGCAGTGTACATCAGTAAAGTAATTTTATTAACGTTACTTACATTTATACGAACCAGCTGCCTCCGTTTGGGCTTGTATTTCGCTGTTTGCCGCCATTATCCAATTCGAAAGTCCCCCCCCCCTTTTAGTGTAGATTGGTTCTGTTGTGCACCATCACTTCTCTTATAAACTGTCACATCAACATTTATATGAATACCTATTCATTTTTATTACTTTTCATCCGTTTTACTCATTTATCATTTGATTTTTTAAATTTCATATATTTGTTTCTGTCGCATGTTCTGATTGGATGGAGACCCCATACTAAATTTCCATGGAAACGCGATTATGGTATGTCCTACGAATAAATTTGAAGTTTGCTGAATTATTCTCAGCAAATTAGATTTTAGACGATAAACAGATTTACACACTGATCTGCATAGTCTACTGTTGTTTATTGTTTAGGAGTTTTATTCTCCATCAGCAGGTAAAAGTAACGTTAGCTTAGCATAGCAGGCCGTTTTGAGCTACATTAGTCTGTTAGCCAGGTTGTCTTTTAATATAAAAAAATGTAAAATTTTACCCATTAAAACGCTAAGTTGTTTGTAAGCCGCTAATTTGGGGGCTAGACTGTGAGGAAATACACGAAAAACGTGCTGAAATACTGAATAAAATGTCATGTTTGGACGCTATTCTGGAGAAGATTCACCTGCGACACGACCCCCGCTGGAGTTCGCGTGGAGTCTGTGTGGCCTGCGTGCTGGAGCTCGCGGACAGAGGGGACGTTTCGGTAAAAACAGCCTCATTTATTCATTCTTATATACAGCAATTTATTTTTAAATCAGCATCTCTATGAGCATGACAACCATTCCATGCCAGTGTCTGTTAAATTCCTATACAAACACCTCATTTTGTTTCATAAAGTACTATTTAGTTAATCACTTGAATCAAATACTATAAATCAAATAGTATAAAAAAAAAACCACTGCTGTAATCAACACTCTCCTCTTGTTGGAACAGAAAAGGGCCAAATTGTTTCTGCAAAGTTTGGAGCATGAAATTGTCCAAAATCTCTTGGTATGCTGAAGCATTCAGAGTTCCTTTCACTGGAACTAAGGGGACAAAACCAGCTTTTAAAATGCCACACCCCACACCATCCCTCCTCCACCAAACCTTAAACTTGGCACAGTGCAGTCAGACAAGTTCCGTTCTCCTGACAACCATCAAACCCAAATTTGTCCATCAGATTGCCAGATGGAGAAGCTAGATTCACCACTCCAGAGAACTCACCTCAAATACTGTAGAATCCAGTGGCAGCTCGGCCACGAAAACCCATTCCATGAAGCTGTCTATGCTGTTCTTGAGCTAATCTGAAGGCCACATGAAGTTTGGAGGTCTGTAGCGATTGACTCACAATGAGTACATAAATTAAAGAAACAAGAACAAATGTTTTACTGTGACATGCTGCAAAGTACATCTGTTTCTTCATTGGCTCAGGCCTTAGATTAGATGTGCTTTGTTTTGCTTGAATGATTCGTTTGTATGTCACTGAGTGGCAGAAAACCTCTGCATCTGCTGACCACACTCCGTCAGTTTACATGGTCTTGTTGCTGTCATTCCCAATCACTTTCACTTTGTTATAATACCAAGACAGTTGATATATATATTGGAATCTTTGATATTCACTGATATGTCATTGTTGGTCTTATCATTACATAACCATCTCTGCTTCAGCTGCTTTTAGCACAACTTTAGTAGTAGTAGTGTTATTAGCATTAACATTAAAACAAATGTAGACTGTCTAGGAGTCCCTGAAGAGCAGTTTCAACATTTATCTTATAGAATTTTCATGTATGAGATAATTTTCTGTAAAATACTTGCAGTGACCATTTTATCAGAACCCCTTACTTAAAGCTCCTCTGTAAAGACTATCATCCACTCGCTGCTGCATAGTTAATCAATGGAAATACTGCTTTGATGTGACCGTAGACCGTGCGTAAGTCTGCAGCGCTGACTGGAGTTTTAGAGCTGCTGAAGATCACAGGTGTTGTGAGGGACATCCTGCAACAGGATGAGAGAGTGTGTCTGCATTTCACCTCTTCTTTACTCAGTAAGATGCACACAGACACTGACACTCACACATAGACTCAAATTAGAGCATGTACTGAAGTAGTTTATGTACTAAAATCTCTTATTCTAGTGTACAGGAATGTTTATTTAGGTCCTTTGTGTTACAGTCGAGACTGCCAGCATAGTCATACTAAATACAAAATGGCCTTGACATAGGCGTACGAGTTCACTTTTTCAGTATCTACCTTGTATTATTTGGTGACTTAATATATCTATCTCTTTCCTTCTCTACAGTGATGTTAAAATCTGCTGAAGATCCAGTCTTGCTAGAGCAGGTCATTCAAGGTCAGAGCAACAATTTCTCTTTATTCTATGCTCTCTCTTTTTTATTCTCACTTTTGTACTCTGTTTCTCTCTAGAAAGAGTGGTTTGATGTTTGTTGTATCTCTGCTTTTACAATGCAGTGTAAATTAAACATGTGTAAAGAGAAGTGTGTGTGTGTGTGTGTGTGTGTTTCAGTGTTGGTTCAGCTGTTGCTGGAACTTAAGATGAAGCGGTTTGTGCAGCATGTTCTGGATGAGCTTCAAACACAGGTGAGGCTCTCTCTCTCTCGCTCTCTCTCTCTCTCTCTCTCTCTCTCTCTCACACACACACACACACACACACACACACACACTCACAAAGAGCTGTGTTCAGACAAATGAGAATGATCTTTATGCCATTATTTAAGGTCTGATTTTATCTCCTTAATCCTGAGTGTGAGTAATGTAAAGTAAGTATTGACCAACCGGCACATACCGGTACCTTTATGCAGCTCCAGTATTACAAATGTTCTAGAAAAGACAGTACTATGCAGAAGTCACAAGTGCTGATTTCTTTATATTTAGCTTGTTGCTTTTGTTTTATACTGATTTCTGCTTGTTGGTGTAAAAATACCTTTTTCTGTCTGTCAAACTGTCTTATCTTTGGCATAATGAGCAGATAAATGACAGGCTGCAGAGTGCCTAAAGATACAAGAAGCCTAGATTAAGGATTTCCAACCGCTCAGCATTCAGCACCACCAGTATACTGATCACCGCCTGATCATCTGGAATTACCTGCCCTTGTTTCTTCACTGGTTCAGGCCATAGATTAGATGTGCTTTGTTCTTCTGGAATTATTTATTTGTAGGTCCCTGAGTGGCTTAACAAACAAAAAACATCCCTCTGAAACTGGTCAGGTTCAGGGACTGGACTGAAAATTTGAGTCTTTAGAAGTCCTTCAGGAAGTCTGGAGAACTGTTCCTCAAGACTACATTGAAATCACAATAAAGTGTGGATCTTTGAAAGCAAAATGTGAAGAAAAAAGGCAGAGGAGGGTCAAGATTTTTGTACAAAACTTAACATGATGTGTTTTCAGTGTTTGTACACATTTGAGCTATTTTAGCTATTCTAAAAAACATACAAGGAATATCAACATTTTATACACGTTTGTTTTGGATGAAACAGGCAACATTGTGATATGAGATTTTATAGCCTTAAAGAAGACGTCCCACTGCTGTAGTTTTATAACTTTAACATAACCAGACCTGTCGGACTGAGAGAACCACTGTTTGGCCACTGATTGAATATATTTTCCCGTCTTAGTGGCTTTATTATGCGAGTGTTTTATTTAAAGCTCTCGGTATGTGTCTCATCAAAGACGCATACAAACGCTTATTTCAACCGTTTTGTGGAGGTTTACATTGCTCGTCAAATTCACCCCAAACTTAAAGGACAGTAATAAATTTGACCATAACATGAGGGTTAAACTCGCCTTCTCTCCCAGGCCTTTCAGCTCCTTCCTCCTGGCGTGTTTTAGATGTGTGTAATATAATTCATACTGCTGTAACACAGCTTTTTCCTTTCTCAGCTTCGTAAGGGAGCTGCTGGAAAGTTTCTCCCATTTCTCACATTTTTGGGGAAGCTGGTGGATGCAGTACCTGATCTGGCACAAATGCTGACCACAACCCACTGTGAGACACATACACACACATTAAAAGAGTTTCACCATAAAATATTTATTTCCTCTCACAATCCTGAATTTATTCAGTCTGCCAAGACATTTTATCTTTTACCACTGGAATTCTCTCTCTCTCTCTCAGCATGTGTGTTAGAGAGTTTGTGTGGGTGTCTGCTGAACCCTGATGAAGTCCTGAAGGCCGCTGCGTGTTACGTGTTCCATGGGGTTTGGGCATCGGAGGCGGCGCTACAGACTCTGCCAAACACACTGAGGGACAGAGTGTGTGTGTTACTGCTACACACACTCACACACGCCTGTTCACTACAGCTCACCATCAACTGCCTCGGTAAGAGAGAGGGAGGGTGTGGTTTTATAGGCAGTGTGTGTGTGTGTGTGTGTGTGTGTGTGTGTGTGTGTGCGTGTGTAATAGAAATATGTACATGTGATCATTCACATACTTTCAAGTTTGATTTGATTTTCTATTCTTAGATCAAGATTTCTAATTCTGAGTTACACCCTCTAATAAACCCCAATAATCATGCCTTTATAAGGTTTTCAGGAACCAGATCAACTGCCCCCCAAACATAAACACACCAGCACCACCCCCACTTTTCTCCAAATAGATAGGACCTACATGCAAAAGCCCAGTCTCTGTCTAACTACTGTCAAACACTCTACCCAGAACCGTAAACCAGACTGTGCATGAATATTTGACTCACGCCCCTCCCTTCTGCTTCAGTCTGATCTTAAAGTCTGTAAATAATGTTAATAATAAAAGGTACATTTACTCCCCATACATACATTATATAAATGGAAATAAGCAACAAAAACATCCCATTTTCAAGTCATACTATTTGTGATGTCACAAAATCAACACACTCCTTAATCACGCTACAGTGGTTTAGCCCTATCCATTCATTTGCCAATTCTTTTAATGGTAAAATTAGACTTTAGTTGGATTACATAAAGACCTCAACTCATCAGAATGCCCAGTAACTCACTTGGAGCTTTGATTGGTCGCCCTGTCAGAAACACAGTGATTAGTTGCTTATATGCACATTGCCGCCTTTTGTGAAATCAATATATTGCAAACTGATGACGTGATAAAGTGTGTGTGTGTGTGTGCGCGTGCGCGTGCGTGTGTATCTGTGTGTGTGTGTGTGTGTGTAGGTCTGTTGTTGTTGATGCTGCGAGGAGGGGATGCTGCGGTGTGTTTACTGATGAATCAGAATCAGAGTCAGAATCCACACAATGAGGAAGAGGAGGAGTCCCAGTGTACTGAACTCTCTGTTCAGCACTGCTCTCTACCACTCATTTTAAAACGGGTGTGTATCAAAACACGCAAAAATAAACATGTTAGGGTTTGCTTAACATAGTAGACTTGTAGATCCACGAGAGGGAGCAGTTGGCGCCAAAGGTCTAACCGCAAACTGCCAGGGTTTAATAATGAAACACAACATCAGGAAAACACTGAACTGACAGAGAGCACAGAAAGCCATTTTTCTGATAAAAATCAAAATGTATAATTACTCTGGAAATGCTACAAGGTTTACAGCAAAGTCTTATATATATATATATAACACATTTGAGCATTTTTTAGGCATAAATATCTGAAAATGTTTTACTATTAGAATGTATTTAAGAATGTGTATATTTTATTGGATCAGGTGTTGCCTCAAATAATCCTGATCCCATTCTGATCCACTGTGTTATTTTACTCCACTGTGGTGGAGTTGCTGGAAAGGGACGTTATCTAGAACCTCCAGCAGTGATGTGTCTAGGACGTCTGCAGTGCTGAGCTGTTTTACTGTGAAGGATTAATACTGCTGTCTCTGCAGTACTTACCTTAAATGTTAAATGTGAACAATTTTCTAGGGTGTTTTCTGCTGTGTGTGGTGAGAGACGTGCCGCCAAACCCTTGAAGAATATACACTAAACTCCTACCTTGCCTTTGGTGCCAGCCAATTGGACTTCAAGTACTAACTGTTAATATTAATGAAGCTTCAGAAAAAACATAAAACATTTAATAGAAAATTACACAGATGTCCTGACAACTAAATATATCTATTTCTGTATAACCTAATTATCTTCAATTGTGTGTGATGTTCGCCTTCTTGGTTACCTTAACATTCATACTCACAAGGAAGTCAGAGTGTTAAGTACCTGATTAAAAGACCAAAAAGAGAAAGATAGTACAGCTGCACCAAGTATTGCCACTTTTTTATTATTTTATCATTAAATCAATAAACTTTATGAATGGTTTAATTTCATATCAGTACAAATAATTACTCTATTATTTTATGTTATGGTATAAGATCATGTTTTACTCTTGTATCTCAGCGGAAGCAGCCAGAGACACACTGTCTGCTTAACATATTATACAATCATAAGTCACGTCGTGGGCCAAATTTCATGTTTGTATTGTAATGTCACCTCAGTTCCCACCCTAATATATAATATATAGTTTCATAATTCTGTCTCTCTCTCTCTCTGCAGCTGTTGCTGGGAGGTGATGAGTGTGTGCAGGTAGTGAGTGTTCAGTGCGTTTCTGCAGTACTGTCACACTCTCCCAGTCGCTACTGTGCTCTGTTCATACAGGCGGATCTGCCAGGTCAGTAAACACAACACAACACACACACTCCTCCTTGTCTGTGAGGCCACACAGGACCAAGGGTCCAACAGTGGTGGAGGAGTTCAGGTTATACTGGGGGATTCAGTTGGATTTATTAAGAGTTGGGGTTATACTGGGGCATTTTATATTCATTTATGAAAGGTTGAAGTTATACTGGGAAAATTTTATATTTATGAGTGGTTATACTGGGGGACTTTATTTGAATTTATGAAAGGTTAGGTATAGATTTATGAAGGATAGGGGTTACACTTTGGGATTTTATATGGATTTATGAAGGGTTAGGGTTGTATTGGGGGATTGTATATGGTTTTGTCAGGTGTTGGGGTTATACTTGGAGTATTTTGTATGAATTAATGAGTTCATGTTGTATTGGTGGGATTTTAGATGGATTTAAAGGGGTGTGGGTTATTCTGGAGATTTCATTAGGATTTATAAAGTTTTGGTGTAATACAGGGGAGATGTGTTATGGGTATTTGAGGGCTTGGGGTTATACCGGGGGGGCTTTAAATGAATTTATGAAGATTTATGTCATTTATGTCAGGGTTGTTTTGGGGGATTATAGGTGTCTGATTACATTTGAAATGTTTACATTTGGTTTCACATTTTTTTATTTGGACAAACCCAATCTGGATATGATCCTGATACTCAACATCCAAAAAAAAGGCTCGGGTGTTAACCGGGTCTGAATTGTAATTGTATTCGATCCCCCACAGAGTTTCTGTTTGAGCGGTTGAACAGCAGTCATGAAGTTCTGCTGTGGTCATTGTATGGCTGCCTGCTGCTGCTGTGTGAGGACACTGCCTTCTTCTCACAGTGTCACTCCATCTATGGTGAAGTGTGCCACTATTTCACTATTTCTTATAAACACAACACTATCAGGTGTGGGATTTGCTCTGCAGTCCCTTGATTTTGGTGTCCTGTTAGTCTGATGGTGGCCAAAAATATGCTAAAAATTTGAATATTTAAAAAAAAAAATTGATACCATCACTTAATATTTTTTACAATATTATGATACATATCAAATGTGTCCTGCAGGTGTTTTATCACAAAACAGCATCTGTCAAGTCTACAGGTTGAGTGATTTTAAAATGTTTGGAGTGTGTGTGTGTGTGTGTGTGTGTGTGTGTGTGTGTGTGTGTGTGTGTGTGTGTGTGTGTGTGTGTGTGTG
>JBBJLR010160060.1:0-14567 GCA_037577145.1 Brachypetersius gabonensis
TGTGTGTGTGTGTGTGTGTGTGTGTGTGTGTGTGTGTGTGTGTGTGTGTGTGTGTGTGTGTGTGTGTGTGTAGGAGTCTTTAGGTGCTCTCCTGCAGAGACGTGGCTGGTGGAGTGATCGAGAAGATTTCAGTGTTGTGCTTCAGTCCAGTCCAACATACTCAGACTCCTCAGAAAATGTGAGTGACATGAAGTGGCTTATAGAAGACAATGAATAAGGTCATACTGTCAAGTTCAGACCCAAAATGTCAGCCAAAACCTTTTAAAAACAAAACCCTGCGTCGTAATTTTTCCCAGGAAGGGATATTTTCTCATGTATTTGTGTTTAGAGGTTTTTTTTAGTATTCACTTCAGAATCACAGTATATACAATTTCATAAATAAATAAATAAACAGTTTCATGGCTCTGAGGACTTTTTCACAGGACTATATAGACAGTTCTTCCAAGATACACGCAGAATACATAGAAGTTAGTAAATACAAGATTGTAACTCTACTGTTTGCAAAACAATAGCTGAGAATTTTGACATGTAACTCTTAGACCTTAGAGTTATTATGCTGTAAACAAATTGCCCTGTAAACATTTACTCACTGACTGAGCATAAATTTTATGGGGCGCTTATGACTTGACACTTAGAAAGGTGCAGTGACTTGGATGCCTGTTCTCTGCAAAGGTTAATTCAGTAAAAGTTCAGTAAAAATATTTATAGCTCTGCACTGTTACTGAGATCAGTAAATAGGATTGAACTGAAATATGATCTTTGTCCTGCAGGGTGAAGAAGATGACAGGGCTGGCCTAACACATCCATCAGAGACACTTGTTCGACTGTGGATGAAACTAGTGAGTTAATGTCATTCGGTTAATGAGAAATGGAGCAGAGCGCAAGAATGCAGTAAGCATATCTGTTCTGCTGATCAGCAAAAGTAGACAAATAGGCAGTGGACTATAGTCATGGGTACAGATTGCCGTGCCTCAGTCATCTGACAAAACAAGAGGCTTGCGGGTCACTTGTAAAACTGTGATAAAGACTCTCCTGCCTGTTTAGGCAGATTAACAGATTAGATGTCTGATTAGATAGCAAATCTGATTATGTGTTCTTGGAGTAAATATGATGTTTTTCAAACTTGAGGCCACATATTTAGATAAAGTAATCTTGATCAAGATCAACATTTCATTGCTATATAAGAGATAAGAAATCACTTTGAGTTTTTTTCCCAGGTGCAACCAGTGGAGGAGAAAGGTGTAGTCAGTATTCCTTGCCCATCTCAGGTGAGTAAGAGACATGTCTTGGACTGTGTTTAATCATTTTTTTTTTGTATGTATGTCTTCCCCAGTGGGATCTTTCACTGCTTTACTTAGATAAGTAAAACAGGATTTATATAGGTCCTTCATTATATTTATGTGAGACAGTCAAGGGAAAGTCAAGTTCATTGCAGTTTACATTTCTTACTCCCTGTTCTTACGTCCTTTTATAGTTGGACAAGTGTGAAAGGGGTCCGAAGGGTTTTAAAGGACCACTCTCCTGTCACTAGAACAAGAGCTCAGGGATCCTGGTTACAGAACATTCTCAGTACTAAAGCAGAGAAGGAACACCTGATTAGAGTCTATAATATTTGTCTGAATACAATAGTATCTTACTGCTCATATCAACGTCATAACAGTGTTTTGTGACAAATATTATTTATAATAACTTATTTTCAGGCCGGAGTCAGGGTTCAGGGGATTCTGGCCAGTCATAAAATCTGATCACAAGTGGGCATGCATAGATGTGACGGGTTAAATTGCGTCTGCTTATGATGAGATCACTCGAGATGGATGTTAATGTAGACCCTTAGTCTCTCTCTCCCTCTCTCTTTCACTCCTTTGAACACGTGGTCAATCTGTCGGCTTTTTCCAGGAGAGGCCTTACCTGTTAACACACCGCAACTCACCCAGCCGTGAAGAGAGTCAAGCATCATCACACACCGAAGAAAACCTGCCCACTCTCGTGAGTCCATGTCTGTCCTGCTAATAAAGTGAAATATACTGCTGTACATTGTCTGCGTATTAAAAACAGACATTTAATGAATTAATTTCTTTGCACACATTTTAATGTACAATTGCTCTTTGTTGAACTGAGCATATTGCTTGAAAACCTTGAAATGTAGGACATTAAAAGTGAATACTGCATTCTGGGTTTGTTTCTCTTTTTTTTCTCAAAAAGTGTCTAACAGACAGGATTTCTGCACTAAAATGACCAAAAAATGTCATTAAGTTAAATTATTTAGAAACAGAATTTTATATGTGGCACCAGAGGTACCACAACTTACTCAGTCCAAAAAGGATATCCTTTACTTGACTCCTGACACAACATTGACCATACCATACCATAGACCATGTCATAGATGTCATAACCTATTATGCTCGGTAATAAAACAGTGTAATGTTACCATTTCTAGTTTTTGTCATAACAGATACTATGTTTGATTAATTGAATTAGCATGTGCTATAAGCTGTCATGACATCAAAAAATATAGTCGCTGTCTTGAAATAATAGACGTTATGACAGATTATGACATTTGTTGTGCTATTGTCAGTGCTTTGTGGCAGATTTGAAAGATTTTGTTTTACTTCAAAGTACATAAGATTTTTCATGGACATTTGCTTTCCAGTGTATGTGTATCTTATTTATGCTTATTTTGTCTCAGATGATGGGCACTACTCTGTCATGCAGCTACAAGAGTCCCTCTCCTTCTGTTCCTACCTCAGGTAAAAAGCACACACAAACACATACACACACACTCCACATACTAAGATTGAGCTCCACTCAGAATGAGATTTTTCTCAACTCTTTCCTGTATGTTTTCCCTATAGTCCATGCCCTGAGACCTGCAGATATCAAAGTGGTGGGAGCGATAGGAGACTCTCTTACGGTGAGGGCCGTAACACAGTAACATTTAAATATAGCTAAATAAGCTAGATCATGACTTATTTAACCTTCTTAAGAAAACATGGACATGAAGGAGTGAGTTCTAAAGAATCACCTAAAACAGGTCTTTAATGTCACTATGTGTTTTAAATAAACAGGCGGCCAATGGAGTGGGTGCGGCTGCAAACAACCTCTTGGATGTCATGAAAGAATATCGTGGCCTTTCATGGAGGTAAAGCTGTCACACACTGCAATAGCAGTTATGACTCGGCATCACCCAAACTTTAATAACATTTTGCACATGTCTGACATGCTGCCAGTAATAGAATAGTGTCATGTTACCATTACCAGCAATTGTCATATTGGTACTCTGATAAATTAGCGTAGCATGTGTTATAAGCTCATGAAGTCATGAAGTCAAAAAGTAAAAATAGCTGTGGAGACATTTATTTGTAATGTTACATAGACTAGCATAACAAGTTGTTGCTGCTTATGACATCTTCCACAACAGATCTACAGCAGGGCATATGTCTGTGTTCTCACTTTTTCTATGTTATTTACTTTAGCATTGGAGGTGACAGCAGCCTCTCATCAGTGACCACCCTCGCAAGTACGTAAATCAAACAGCATTGATTCTGATGACTGTTTTATAGTTAACTGAGCTGAGTGAACTTTCTCTTGCTGCTGAGGTCTTCTTGTAGCATTTTACTAACTCAAGTGTGTGTTAATGCTGTTTAGATATTCTGAGGCAGTTTAACCCTTCACTTATTGGCTTCTCGACGGGGAGGGGTAAAGCCACTTCCACCCAGGCTTTTCTGAATCAGGCTGTAGCAGGAGCCAAAAGCGAGTCAGTACCGCTCCTTTCTCCACCTGGATAAAAGCAGAATGAATTAAGTGTTTCTATATTATGTTTCATTTAAATGTTCACTGAATTATTTTCTCCTACAGAGATTTGGTCTCTCAGGCAAGAGCTCTCGTCACAAGAATGAAAGGAGACTCTGTAAGATACACAAACACACAGATACAGTAAATAAGTATGTGGGAGACAGGCCAATGCATCTTCTGCTTTCTGTGTCTCTCTCGCTTGTAGCGCATTAATTTCCAAAATGACTGGAAGGTCATCACTGTCTTCATCGGAGGAAACGACTTGTGTGCCTACTGCACCAATACGGTAATTATTCTTCAAACATTTTATTAATTACATATTGAAGTGTTATTGAATGTTATTAACGTGTTATTAACTGTATTCACTCACTGTCTAGGCCTATTACTCTGCTACCAACTTCGCCAATCGCATCCGCGATGCTCTGGACATCTTTCACAATGAGGTGAGTGAAGCAGAAATGAATGAAGACAGAACTCACATTATTAGAGGACATTAAACATTATATCACAGTGGAGCTGTCTAAGCCGTCTGTGCTTATGTAGGTGCCTCGTGCTCTGGTGAACATGGTGGAGGTCCTCCACATAGTTCCACTCCGCAAGCTGCACCAGGACTCCAGTCTCGGCTGTCCAACCTGGCTCATCAAGTGAGTGGTGCGAACCCTGTCATAACGAAAACAAAACTGACAAGACAGCAGCATTTTCTTGATGTTCTTGATCAACATCTGTGTTGCAGTAATATTTGTCCTTGTGTGGTTAAACCTGCGGAAGGATCATCAGAGCTGCAGGCGTTAGCAAATATAAACAGAGCGTATCAGGTGTGTAGAAAACGTTTTAGGCAACACTTTTGAATATAATGACACAGGAAATATATGAGTATGGGTGTAAGTGTGTTGATTTGTGTGTGTGTCTGTGTGTGTGTATTTGTGTTTCCTAGAGCTCAACAAGGGACCTTGTGAGCTCTGGCCGGTATAACACTCGCTCCGACTTCACTGTGGTCTTGCAGCCGTTTTTCAGGGACGTGGTACTTCCACTGCTGTCGGTAAAGACACTGCTCACACATTCACTCTGTTCAACCTGCACAGCAACACTGTCCTGATTTACAGAATTCACTTCATTGGAATCTGACTTTACCAACCGTGAGCAACTCTCTGTCTCATCTCTCTCTTTTTCTCCCTCTCTCTCTTAGAATGGAAAACCTGACCGCTCCTTCTTCGCTCCAGACTGTTTCCATCTCAGCCAGAAATCTCAGGCTCTAATGGCTCAATCTCTCTGGAACAACATGGTGAGTCAGGGGTCAAAGCTACTGTATTCTGATAGTGGTGTTAGGGAGCACCACTGCATAAATAAATAGGAGGAGACTGGGATGTATTGATATGGGGATGCCAGTGTAACTTTTGGTTACATTGGCTATAGTAAAGATACAAACACAAGAAAATAAATAAAATGCAAACAGCATAGTGACCCATCATAATCTGAATATTGTGCTATTCCGGAGTAGAGTAAATACACCATAAATGTTATTTTTACCTCTAAAGTTAAGTAGCATGATTGCCTTCAAATGGAGAGGCTATTAAACTTCTAGTAAGTTTACAGAACGAGAATCTGTTGTACCTTCGGTTATCAAAGATTATATTGAAATATTGATCAAGTCTAATTCTTCTTTCTAATGCCATTTATTACTTTCTGCAAGGTGCATACAAAAGAGGCATAAATGTCTTAGAAGGTATTTGAATTACATACGCAGTATAGTTTGATGTACTTGTCTGCAATATATTATTGAATACCTTACTCTACCAAACAGTTTCTGGTTAGATGCTAAACTGCATTTTGTTGTACAATGACAGTAAAGTTAAATCTAATCTAATATTTTTTGTAATGCCTTTGCCTCCCAATCAGCTGGAGCCTATAAGCAGTAAACAAACCTCTCTGGACTTCAAGGCTGTTACTGCAAAGTGCCCCTCCACTGTAAGGCAATTCTGAAAAAGTTTTGAGCTCTTATTTCACATTGCCACGTCAAATGGTTACTTTTTATTAATGGTGTTAACTGTAGGTGAAAATGGATCCATTTTCAATGTGCTCATTTCCCTCTTTAGAGCTCATCCTATTTGACAACCTCTGGGAACAGTGAATCAGTGTCTATGAACAGTAAATCAGCCACACCCACAACCATTCAGTCTGTGACTTTGCCATCGGTAAGCATCCCTGTGCCACTTCCAGCTTTTGTTTTTCCAACGCTTTGATTCAGCATTCATTGGACTGGTCTCCAGTGCAAATCCTATTAATGAATGTTAATTTTCCAAGCTCAAGTTCATCTTTTGTGTGTACAGAACTGGGGCAGTGACTTCTCATGTGTGCATACAGCACCCTCGGATACTGTACCTACATCAGGTGAGACTAAGAAACTACATTCTGAGCTTCTGGAAGAGGTAATAGAAGGAGAGACCACGTATATAACCTTTGACACACTAGATTATTACTGACATGCATGATAAATTATGGTATTGCATTTATTTGGACTCTTGTGACCCGAGGTGTGGAATTAGAGTCATAAAATGCACAATTAAAGGGAATAAATGGTGGAATGAAATGATCCTTTTGCACTCTTTACCTTTTGCAATCATGGTTGTGTTGCCAATAACACTAGAGGACTTTGTAATGACATTATAATGGTGATAAAATGTGAAATTCAAATGTATGTGAACCTCATTTTGCCTTGTTGCTTTCCTCATTTAATGAAACCAGTGTGTGTCTTTATGTGACATAGTAACATGGAGATATTCCCTTTCTGCAGTTCACAGGTTGCGACCGGGCGACATCAAAGTGATCGCCTCTTTAGGAGACTCGATCACTGTGAGTTTCTGTGTGTTGATTAATACATCAATAAAAAGAAGAAATAACAGTAATGTTGAGTTTGACTGTCTTTGATTCGTCTCAGGCAGGGTTTGGCGCCAAAGCTAAAAACATCCTACAGCTGACTAATGAGGAGAGAGGTGTGTCCTGGAGGTAAGATATTGAGGTCCAGTCTCACACAAATACCTCACCTTATAATTTGGTTTTAAATTCCACATATATTACACCTCCAAGCAGGCATCAGGGGTATAAAATATATATTTGGTCATTTGTTGAAAGTGAGCAACTCAGTACACATAGATTAATGTGTAAACACTCTCTTTCACTCTTCTACAATGTTATACAAATATGATTTAACTTAATCAATAAATTATACAAATCTGATTGTCATTCACTCTTAATCTGGACCAAAGTGTCTGCTCACAAACATTTTTATTTTTTTTCCTCCGTCTGCATTTCTAATGATCATTTTAATTTGACTGACAGCATCGGTGGCGATGAAACTCTGGAGACGGTCACCACACTGCCAAGTGAGCTTGCTGTTCATTATACTGTCCATCATATCAAACCCTTAGCTCATTTGTTCTATTTAATTCCTATTTATTTGTTTATTTTTACATTTTCAAAAATTGACTGTATTGTGTGAACAATAGCACTTGATTTGGTTAGATCACTTTAGATGCTTTGTAGGTGCTCAGCTTGTCTTTAACTAATGTTAACTAAATATCTATTAAATATACCTGAACTTTGAGTGAAATCTGTGAAATCTAACCCCAACCTTAACCTCAACCCAATACTTTGATCTAATCATATATCTAATATTGTTAATCCACTGGGTTTTATCAGATGTTTCACCAGTTTTTGTTAAAGGAATGACAAAATGCAACTCAAGTTCTGCTGAAAGAACTCTGCATGGACTATTTTTCATACAAAGTTGTGCAGCATTATGTTTTAATGTAACTTAAAACATAATTAACATTTTTGTCATCCTGCAGACATCCTGAAGATGTTCAACCCTGATGTGTTCGGCTTCTCAAAAGGGCGCAGCAAGAGGCCCAATGGCTTTAACATGGCAGTGAGTGGAGCCAAAGCCAGGTAATGCATGACCATGCATGCACAATACGGACACATGCAGACGTGCACAGATTTGAATCACACTATTCATTTTTTGTCTGATTTCCCAGTGCTATACCTGGGCAGGTCGGAGACCTGATTGAGGCCTTGCGGGACAGCACAGTAAGTCTCTGCTTTTTTTCTCTCCAAACTAAAACTGCATTTTATTTTATGGACGTAAGTGTTTTGCATTGATTTAATATTTCTTGTTTTTGTGTCATTTTTGTAATTGATTAAAATGAGTGATCTGTCTTTGTCTGTTCTCCCTGTCTCTCTCTCATTTTCTTTCTTTCTTTCTCTCTCTCTTACTGCCAGAGTGTGGACTTTGAGCAGGACTGGAAGTTGGTGACTCTGTTTATAGGCGGTAATGATCTGTGCCAGTACTGCAAGGATCGGGTAAGTGAATTATATCTGCATAACAAGCATGTTTCTTTTCACCTCTACATTAAAGCAAAACGATGCAGTAAATAAAAAAAAAACATATTTACATTCCCTGTAGAGTATAGCATATTCCAGTCAACCACAACAATAAACAATAGTTAGTGGACTCACACAGTAATATTGGTTTTAATGTTTTGGCTAATAGGGGTTCAAACTTTTGCACATGACTTTGTTTCTTTTATTGACAGTATAAAAGAGGTTAATTTTTTCTTTGGTAAAGGTTAAGATTTTGCTACTGCATTTGGAAGCCCCAAAAATATAGGCTGTGCATTTGGAAGTGAGACAGCATTGCTTTCTGTCTTTTAGGTCTCACTTTCTCCTAGCAATTACAGCAGATACATCAGGGATGCTTTGGACATGCTGTACAATGAGGTGAGCATTAATGAGAATAACTGAGGCGACACATTATCATACAACACATTACTGGGCTGATTTAAGTCAGTATTTCAGGTTAAGCTAAAATAGCAGGCTTACAAAGTGTGTGCATGTGTGTGTATTTGTGTGTTAGGTACCTAGGGTGCTGGTCAATGTTGTTGAGATTCTGGAGATTGAGGGCCTCCGTAAAGTGAAGTCGAACACCCCCGGATGCTTCTTACAGCCGTAAATTAATCAGTGTTAATTACTTAATAAATATAATCATTTATGTTCTGCTCTGTGTTGAACTGAGTGTGTGTGTGTTTGTGTGGCACAGGACCCTCTGTCCATGTTTCATTAATCCTGAAGAGAACTCAGAGGAGCTGTTTGAGATGAAAAGGATCAATAGGCAATTACAGGTTTGTGGTTTATTGTCTACCTTCTTCATATTTCCTGTGAGTATAAGAAAGTATGTTGCTTACTCTGATTAGCCTTTCAGTGTGCAACACATGTTGAGTTTTGGCAATTTAGCAGTTATTTGATCATGCAGAAATAAAAGTAGTCCTACAATGTTTTAGTGTCTATTATGTTGTTATTGGGACAAAGTAAGTACTCTTGTGGACAAACAGTGCTGCTATCAGTGTTGATGCCGCGTGAATGCCTTTAAATACGGCTGTGTTTTCAAATAGTTGATTTTGGATTGGCTCAGTAGATCATCTTCACCACATATTTACAGCAATTGCTCGTCCCTCATTCTATATACAGGAAACTCAGAAAATAATTTGACAATTTGAAAATAATAATAAAATAACTTGAATCTTTTCATGCGATTGAATCTAAATAATGGAGAGTACTTAATCTAAATTAATGTTGATAACCTTCCCTAGTAACACATAGATTACCATCCTACTTCCAAACCGAAATGAACTGTAACAGTGGTGGTGTTTTGCCAGACGGAGACTGAGAGGTTGGTGTACAGCGGCCACTACGACGGGCGGGACAACTTCGCTGTGGTCCTGCAGCCCTTCTTCCAAAACTCTGTCGTTCCAATGGGAGCGGTCAGTACAACACAACCAGCAGAGATTATGTTACACTTCTATGCTTTACGAAGCCTTACCCACACACCTGTTCACACTGACATGGACTGATATCAGTGTTTCTGTCCTACAGGACAAGCAGCCAGACCTGAGCTTCTTCTCAGTGGACTGTTTCCATTTTACTGAACGCGGCCATGCCGAGATGGCCATTTCTCTGTGGAACAACATGGTGAGTATCCAGCACACACACAACCAATGGCAAAATGGCAAACACCAAGGTCCATCCTCACTTCACAGTATACTCATAGCTTTAAGTGACCTATATTAGAGAGAAAACAATGTTTTTCTTGTTTTTTATATATTAGAGGTTGATGTAACTCAAGACTGTTAATGTCACTCCTCAGTTCTTAAAGTCCATATAACTACCTGCAACCTTGTGATGTCATAAAACACAGTGTCTTTACATAAGTTAACCTATTCAGCCTAAAGCATTTTTTAATGATGTTATAAGGAGTGTTTCAGTCTGTACTGCTTTTTGAATGAAGCATAATATAGAGCAGCCAGTTGGATCAAAAGTCATGTAAAACTGTTTTTGCCAAATACAAACATTTTGTAAGTGGACCTTAGATCGTTACCAGTCCATATATGGTATGTGGTACTACAAACTACTGTTGGGAATTTATGAAGAGCTATATGAAAGAAGCTGGCATAGTGCTGACTCCTTTAACAGTATTCTCTGTCCTCTGTGTCAGCTTGAGCCTGTGGGCAATAAGAAGAACTACAACAACTTCACCCATGACCGGACCAAGATCCACTGTCCCACAGAGGTAAATGTACACCATAAAAAAAATAACAGATGATTTTGAAATGTTAGAATCAGTTGAAGTAAAGTATCATAGCATTTAAATATTAGATACCTGAGTAGTTTATTTCCCTTTTAAACATTACTTGTTCTTTTCTAATATTTAGAGCCTTAAACAAGCTGTACTGTAATCTTTTTTCAGCACAACCCCGCCAATATAATAAAAAAAAGATTATTGTTTATACACAACTGACAGGGAGGTGGTGGCCTAGTAGTTATGATATTCGCCTCTGGACCACGAGGCCATGGGTTCGAATCCTCACTTCGGCATATCACCACTGAGTTCCTGAGCAAGACCCTTAATCCCAAATTGCTCCAGGGAGACTGTCCCCTGTTGTTTGTAAATAGAAGTCGCTTTGAATAAAAAAATGTGCCATAAATACATTTAAATGACCTAAAAACACAATTGAAATAATTACCTCTATCTTTTTTTTACTGTAATCCACATGCATACATAATAAAGCTTCAGGTCTCACAGTAGTATTATAATGAAATGTTGTGGAAAATTGTTACAAATTTGAACTATTCTCTCCCTGAACTGCTTCAGAACAGTCAAAAGCGCTGCTTACACACAGCACATGATTGAGCTTCTCACACCACTAATTTTTTCCACTTTTTTGCTTGAGAAATTTATTTTGAAAGTTATTTTGGCTTTTAAACGACACCATTTAGAAAAATCTGTGCATTTTCCAAAAACTGTAAACTGATTCTACACAAGTTGTGACCACGAAACAAAGCCTCCTGTGATGTGTGAAGCCTTCACTGTCGAACCGAATACTCGGAAGCTCCAAATAAGGGCGTACTTTTTTATAAGTCGGTGTTTTAGCAGCAGTGCATTTTTTTAAGGGTGGGCATAGATAATTTTTTTTAATCTAGATTAATCTCACTGTAATCTTGGAATTAATCTAGATTAATCTAGATTAAAATGGCTCATTTGAATTCTGCTGAAGGTCCCATGGCCCAAGCCACTTTAAATATATAGTCATTATTCTACTATTTTTAATTTATATATCCAAACAAAAAGACTATGAATTGAAATGAAAAATAGTACGTCTAGCTATTATTGAATTAAAATGATGTCCTGGCTGTTGAAGCTGCTGTAGGTAGCAGGTGTAAAAAACGGATAACGAACGCTCATATTCCATTTTGGTTTCACTGAGTTTCACAAGCTGCTGCGTGTAGGAGGGAGGAGAAACTGGCCTGGTAGCTCCGCCCACATGTTTTGGCTGTAAAAATATTCTGAGGGAAAAAACAAAGGGGTAGGGATGGGAATCAATAAGAAATTATTGATGATAAGAAGAATGAGCCTGTTTCCTTAAGAAAGTTTGCATTCTGGGTAATTGAGCCCCTAGTGAGGCTGGGAGCTGTAGTGTTTCAGTGTGTGGTGGCAGCGGGAGTGTTTGGAGTTTTACATGGCCGTCCTGTGAGTGACTCTCGTCACTGGGTTGTTTTTTGTTTTTTGAGAAAGTAAATATTTGCTCCCTTTCCAAGGGAGGAAAGAACAGACCCTGCTCAACTGTTTTATATTTGGACCGAAAGTAAGGAGCCAAAGACGCTTAGCTAGCAGCCGCTAAAGCCGAGGTTGAGAAGGCAACAGTATGAACTATTTTTTTTACTGATCATAATTTTCTGGACAGTAATAAGTCCTAGTTAGCCACATATTAAATTGAAAAAGCTAGTTGTAGGTCACTTTCAGCTTTGAAAGCAGCTGTTTTATTAGATTTACTAGTTTTTTTGTTTGTTTGTTTTTTATTTGAGGGATAAAATAAGTTCTCATCGAAACAGTGCCAAAGTTAGGGAGCACTGTTTTGTCTGTCCTACTGTCCACTGACACATTTTACCTTCTCTTACAGGAGCATCCCTTCATCTTTACCAGAGCAAACAGTCTTGGCACTACACCCACAGGGCTCACGTCCACCACAGTAGACGAGGCCCTTACTTTCAACCCTGACAGCAGCTTGAACTCGGTGCCCTCTTGGACGGCAGCTCTCATGGCGGTGGGAGGCTTGCTGATTGGCGTGGCCACCACTTGGCTGGTCATCCACTACAGGGAGCAAAAGAAGAGGCAGAATATTCAGAACCTAAGGTCACTGGAAATGAAAGGGGTTGCATTCTAAGTCTATGAAACATACAAGGAAAACGAGAAATACTGTGTTGTTTGTTAGGAGTGCAAGAATGTAAAAACAACAAACAGATTTTATGCAGTTTGTGATTCATATACTAAATTATCTGAGCCTTTTTTTTTTTCAACTTTTGTTCACTTAATTTTATATGTGTAATTATATTCCTTTGGTCATTAGTTTGGTCCGTTCATCTTAGACCTGTGGGGTTTATATCATCACACAACCTATAAGAGATCATTATATCACACACTTGGCTGACCACAGCTATGCTGATGACATAGCTTTTGCTCGTCTTCGGATCTAGAACCGTGTTTACACCTATCATTTCATGTGGTGAGTATCTGGACTGTACCTGGCCAGATTTTAGCCTCAGGTGTTTAAACTTGGTAGTCAAATGTATCCCCAGTCAGTTATGTGTAATCTGATTACTGAGTAGTAGTGCGCAAATTGGCTTGAATTCAACAACCAATTGAATGCGCTGCTCCTCATTTTTCCTGTCCTATTAAGGAAGTGACTCAAAGTTTAACCAAACTGGTACTTTAACCGACCGGCTCAATACAGAATGGGCTTACTTAAGTGGCTTAAGCAGTCAGTTTTAAATGCACCAGCCTGATAATCCTATACTCCTATGAAGTGGCCACTTCGTATCTGAGACCTAGAATCAGAAACCTGTTCTTTAAGATGATCCTGAGATCATCTCCACTTAATGACGACTGCTTTGCAACACTTTAAACACAGAGGGCAGCTCCTCTCTAAAGGACTGCATCTTGATGTTCGAGAAAGCATCATTTAACACAATTACTGTTTTACATAGTGATGTCCCAGTCACATCTGCAATTGAGCAAACTTTTGAGTATTTTGGGAAATAAATAACTGGCACAGTCAGTTACACAGCCGTTAACAGAGGTAAGCAACACTTTTAAAATTAAACAATATTCTGACAATGTCCCACTTCTTCTCTATTTAGTATTGTATTGTTTATTAACATCACTTTCTCCTGTGAGGAGTTGAAATTCCTCTGCTCTCTTCATGGGCCACCAGTAACCAAGCCTTTGTGGAATGATGTCATTATGAAAGGGACTGTCCATCGCATTTGCTTTCTTTCAAAATTTTCAAAACTCTCTTTCTGAAAGAAAATCCTTTTTAAAGCACCGTTCTAGAGAACCTCAAGAGTGCAGAATGAAGGCAATATGAACCAACAGCTCAAAACTACCCCCAGAACGTTGTGACACAAAATCACAACAAATAAGTTACTTCTGTTATGAGATTAGGAAAGAATTAGTTAGAAACTATAAACCAGTATGTTGTAGCGACTCTACATGCTGGTAGGTGATTAGTAGTACTAATGGAAAACTGATGTAACACTTTTGAATCAGCATTTTGTATTATTATTTTAGCATTATCAACTCTATTAATTGTACATTAAAAGAAACTCGGAGGGCACACTGTGTGCACAAAAATATTGAGACACGCGTCATCATTATTGAATTACTTCCAATGAAGGAGCCCAAGACATTCTGGACAACGGCATGCTTCCAACTTTGTGGACACAGTTTGGCGAAGAACCTTTTCTGTTCCATCATGACTGTGTCCCAGTGCACAAAGCGAGCTCCGTAAAGACACGACTGGAGGAGTTGGGTGTAGAAGAACTTGACTGGCTGCACAGAGCCCTGACCGCAACCCCTTCCAACATCTGGGATGAACTTTAACGGAGATTGTGAGCCAGATCTTCTCATCCAACATTAGTGTCTGACCTCATAAATGCGCTACAAAATGAATGGGCACAAATTCCCACAGAAACTTCTAAATCTAGAGGAAAAAAAAGAGTGAAAACTGTTATAGCCGCAATGGGGGGCGTATTAAAATGTATGTATTTAAATGCACTGTGTCCCGATACTTTTGTCCAATGTCCATGATGTACAGTGTTGGGAGTAATGCGTTACAAAAGTAATGTATTACAGTAACGTATTACTTTTTGCTGTAACGCAGTAGTGT
>JBBJLR010160079.1:0-14564 GCA_037577145.1 Brachypetersius gabonensis
GAGTACAAACGGCGCTACCAGAGAAATATTACTGAACGGGCTCCGGTTGCTACTCACTAACAAGCAGCGCCATGTAGATTCGCCTGGGTCCTAATGCCCACCTGCTGTATTTTGACAATCGTTTTTATACACACAACCAGTACCAGAGCACGATCCAGGATCAAAATACAAATTGCAGGCCATGGTGTGTGTGTGTGTGTTTGTGTGTGTTGCAGGATTGTTGCAGTGGGTTAAATCTGATAAAGGAGGAGACAAAGGACATCCATTCCACCACTGACACAGACACCGATACAAAAAAAATGGAGGAAATGTCCACAATTGTAAAAAGGCTGGATCTTAGCAGCAGTGATGGTTTTCTCATCAATTCTTCTACTGCAGGGTAGGAGAGGAGCAATAGGATAAACTTTAAGGATGCACCCATGCACCTGTACCTGCAATGTAACTGCAATGTAATGGGGTGGGGTAAACACTTGTGGTGTTCTTGTGGTGTTCTGTCTTTGTTCTTTGAGTTGTGTCATGGTCCTAGAGGAACATCGTTAAATTCTTCTGTGTACTGTGAACACACACCTGTGTGACTTGACTTGAGGCCAATCTATATGCATAGCTGACAGCTCAGGTTGTTCTGCTCAAAAGGGAATTACTCTTCTGATAAGGAAGATGATTGTTTTTTTGCCTTTTCATGTTTCCATTTCAAATTTAGCACTTAGCAAAATGTCCATGCATTAGCATTATTAGCAGAATCCTTTAGCCAAGTGGTGTGAGTGCCACAGGCTCAGAATTCATCCCCCAAATTAGCAAAATCAAAGGTTCTGTGCCTGTGGAGGAGGAAACGATGCTGTGAATTTAGTGGCAGGTCTATTTTTTGAGACTGTCAAATTTGTTTGCGCACTCAAAGTTTGCTGTTGAAATAGAAGCAAGAGATTGATTTGGGCTCCAAGGAAATGCGCACTATTATGTCGGCATAATCGGGAGGAAAAAAAAGACGAAAGGCGAAATCAATTAATCCAAGGCCTCTTATTAACAGTTGGCGCCAGTGTGTGAGATAGCATGGCATGTCGTGCTGCTCTCAATGTAGCATCCTCTGCAATTGGGGCATTTTGTCTTTCCATTGATCACAGTAATATGATTTTGAATTTCACAACTTCAAAGGAACAAAACAAACTCTGGGTGTATAGTTCCTTCTGAAGCGCGCATAAAGTGATTAGCAACCAATTCCTAAGCACGACTCAACAGGGAAAAAAAACAGTGCGAAAAATAGCACAAGACATGCTGTCCTCATTTCAAGCTTGTTGTTTTTTTTCTGGAAGCATTAATAAGTCTTGCAGAATTGTAGCTGACGAGTCAGCCTGTATCTTCCCAGCACCTTCGGATATGACCAGCGTATTTATACTGATAAGGACAAAAAGCTGCTATTACTTGATGGAGCATAAGGTTTCTGGCTTCTCACTGTTTAATGATGGCTCTGCGCCCTCCTCTTCTTTCAGGGCATAAAACATCGTCCGGATAGGGGGTCTCGGAATAGCTGTCTTTATGGCTGCCCTGAGCCGGCCTTCTGTCTCTGCTCCGACTGTCAGAGCAGAGCTGTAATCAGATGGCTCAACATTCTTCTTTATAATGATGTCTGCTGCACCCTATAGACTTCTGGATGTACCCAGTAAGAACGAGAACCTCTCTTTTTACCTGTTTTCTATGTATGCTACATTTGGGATCAGCGTCCTCAACCTTTGTCACTTTGCTCCCTGTCACAATGGCTCAAGGAAAATTATGCCAGCTGGAGCAGCCTGGACTGTAGGTCCCAGGACAACTGGTCATTTCATCTTATGTATTACAAGCTGATAAAATTGGTGCTTTATTACTCCTTGTCAAGTTCTTTCCTGCTGTTACTGAAAAGTCACAATTAATGTCATCCCACATGCTCTCCTTTTCTTAATAGAGTTGCTTGGTCAAGGTGCCCCTGTAGAGCAGCAGACAAAGCAGAGGCTGGTATATTTACCCAGTTACTTAGTACATATTGATGTATTTTTGAAAGAACAAGGGGGAAGGAGCAGAGCAGGTAAATGGGAGAGGGTTGAAGTTGATAGGTTGATTAATAGAAGATAACAGGAAAATCGGACGTTTGTCTTAATGGTATGCTGTGATATGTTTAACATGAAGTACCACCAATGAAAGCCCATACAATAACAACTGTATTTATTTGAAATAAATTAGTTTAATTTGTCAATTTAGCATTTAATGTTTCAGTTAAAGTGCCATTTATCTTCAGTTGTTGTAGTCTATGTCTGTGAAAGCTTAACAAGAATATTCTAATAAGAAGAATATAAAAAGAACTATGAAGGTACAATAACTGTATAATAACTGCTGAAATGTCAAATAAAGAAAAGAATTTTGAGCACTACTTGACATAAGTTTTATTAAAAAACTTATTTGGAGCATTGTAACTAGTTAAACAAAGTTAAATACTGATATCACTGCTGTTGGGACAAAAACATCACCTTTTTTATTTTTGTTAAACAATGTGGAAATGCCAGCGGCTGTTTATGCTGTGTCAAAATGTCATGACGGACAGACTAGTAGACATTGCTCAAAATGGCTAAAAATAAAATCTTATATTTCATTAACTTACAAGTAAAATGACTTTTTCCAACATTTACTTTTTCCAGTGCTTTTTGGGCAGTAACTATATACAAACCGGTGACAGCAGTTCACAGTGAGAGCAGCACAACTTGATCTCTTTTTCTCCTAAATAAATATATTCAGATAACTAATCATTGTCTCAGTGGGTACACTTATATAACAAACAATTTCAGAAGAAACTGATATGAAAGAAAAGAAAATCCGCTCCTTCAGATGACTCACTCAAACCAAAAAGTGTTTTCCTCATTTCCAACAATTAGGTCTCTCCATATCCCCAGAGTGGCCAATTAATCTGGAATTAATCTCTCTGTGAAGATCTAAAGAGGAAAAGTGCATTTGACTGAGAAATATAAGACCATATTTAGCCCAAATCTTAATTTTCACTCTTAATAGCCAATCAAAACAGGCCATTGAGAGACTAACACTCCATTTGCATGCCATAAGTGCTCTATTAGTTGTCCCAAACAGCCCATTGGTTTAGTGAGTATGATTAGTCTAGATTGGTGGTCTAATAATTAAGATTTCTCAGAGCGCTTGTTCTCAGTATGTTAACAGACTGGCATGTCCCTGTGTTATGTTACTTCATCTTTGTTATTTTACATTCACTTGAAGAAATCTTGTTGAGTTTCCATAGCTACATTCAGGACTACTCATGGCTTAAGCAAGTCATAATGTCAAACATAACCCATGTTAGATGTGAAGAATGTTCTTTGCCCATTTTCTGATTTTCTTTCTTGCCACGTAATGATATATAGTGGCATGCAGACAAGGAGGCCTTTAGAAGCACAGCTGAAATCATACAAAATTGCCTACATTTTCTCCAAATCATTGGTATACATTATTTTCAAGAGCTTTCCGCAAGCACTCTCTTCCCTAGACAAACATCAACATACTGAAGTGCTTCATGAAATTGCGCCTGGATACGCTGTTTTTTTCATTTTCAATAGTACTTTTTGCCCAAGCGGCTTTTCTTTTAGATCAAGCTTATTAGCTTTTGAATGGGCATAATTCATTTCTAATGTTCCCAGCCGAAGTGAACCCTGAGTGATGGACACTTTACGGTTTCTGCTACAGAGCTAAATGGATGTAGCATAGACAAAACAACTCACAGCTGCTTTTTGGTTCAGGTCAAACTTGCAAAAAGCACTGGCAAACTAGATTAACTTCAGTTTATAGTATTGCTTCTGACTGGAGAGTTGCTTCAAGTTTGCACTGATACTTCAGAACTTGGCAGAAAGAATGAGCTTGAACCACCCCTTTGGGTGGTTCAGTTGGCAGGATCTAAGACATGCTTTGTATGAGCATAAAGGAGCTGACAAAGCTATTTGATGTTCCATTGGCAACATGAATATCTGCATCTTTAAAACCATGCTTCATAACTCACTACAGTTCTCAGTGCAGTGTGCCTACAAGTGAAGTACCCTAATAATAACATGGTTCTGAGCTTGAATGTACATTTTCAGGATTTTTTAAAATACACTACAATATAAAGGTAATTATATATATAAATACAGACTGGTATCGTTTCTCTCCTTCCTGTCCAAAGTTCTGGAGTATGCTGTATATAACCAGCTTAAACTATTTCTATCACAAAATAGGCTTCATGACCCAAACCGGTCTGGATTCAGCGCAACATACTCTACAATAACTGCTTTTTTAGGGGGGACATTTACCTCACGCAGCTCAACACATCTCCATCGAATAGAGTTGATACACTGTCGTATACGCCAATCCTTGACAACATTGACTTGAGTGGGCAAATGCTCACATTCGATGGCATTTGGCACGTTGGAGAGGCGTTCTGTTCACGGATGAGTCCCAGTTTTCACTGTTCAGAGCAGAAGGCAGACGGCGTGTGTGGCGTCGTGTGGGTGAGCGGTTTGCTGACGTCAGCGTTGTGGATCGAGTGGCCCATGGTGACGGTGGGGTTATGGTTTGGGCAGGCGTATGTTATGAACAACAAACACAGGGGCATTTTATTGGAGGCTTTTTGAATGCACAGAGATACTGGGATGAGATCCTGAGGCCAATTGTTGTGCCCTTCATCCACAAGCATCACCTCATGTTGCAGCATGATAATGCACAGCCCCATATTGCAATGATTTGTACACATATCCTGGAAGCTGAAAACATCCCTTGCATGGCCAGAATACTCACCGGACATGTCACCCATTAAGCATGTTTGAGATGCTCTGGATTGGCGTATACGACAGTGTATCAACTCTATTCGATGGAGATGTGTTGAGCTGCGTGAGGTAAATGTCCCCCCTAAAAAAGCAGTTATTGTAGAGTATGTTGCCCTGAATCCAGACCGGTTTGGGTCATGAAGCCTATTTTGTGATAGAAATAGGTTAAGCTGGTTATATACAGCATACTCCAGAACTTTGGACAGGAAGGAGAGAAACGATACCAGTCTGTAGTTCACAGCAGTGATGTTGTGCATGTTTTGTTTTAGAAATGGTGTGATTACAGCTGATTTGAAGGAAGCTAGTACATGCCCTGTTTCCATGGAGCATTTTTTATGTGAGGGAAATAAGGGAGAAGTTTCTAGGATATGGTTTGGTGCATGGGTAAAAAGACTGGATTAAGTGGTGATGATGCTAGGAGATGAAGAACATCAAAATAAAAAAGTGGAGTGAAGCAGGTGGTCAGTAGGCTAAGATTAAAGGAGAGGGGTGATGACTACAAGGAAAGATCATCTCATCTTGGAATTTTTTTTCATCAAAGGAGGAGGCAAAGACCTCTGAAAAGATGGAAGGAGGAGAGGGAGGTTTGAGGCAAGCAGTTGAAAAGATGCAGAGAAAATGAAAACAAAGAAAACATGGTGGTCGGAGAGATGGAGAGGGATAGCCAAAATGTTAAATGCAGGAGTGGCTCTGATAAGGACACGGTCAAGGACTAGTTTGCAGCAAAGAACAAGTAAATCAAGGCTTCACTAACCTCAAATAATATGAATGATCTTGATTACACCTTTAGTAAGAGAAAGATGATGTTTATAGATTTGCAAGGCAAAAAGCATGCTGCAAACCACAGGGGACATAATATTTCATCTCATACTTGCCACAAAACATCATGATGTCCCTCCAGGTTTTTAAAATAATGTTCTGTAGGCATTTTGGAAAACAAGAGGTCTCATTACATCTAGTGTAAACTAAAACAACATCATGCCAGAAGTCAAACATGGTGGTGGTAGTGTGTTTGTGAGGGAATGCTTTGGCACTTCAGGTTCTACTTGCCATACTGAAAGACACCTTAAAAGAAACAGATGCCCTAGAGGATGCTTAGACATGCATCCAAAGGAGCATCCTGTTTCAAATCTATAGATTCATTGTGGTAAAACAAATCCTTGTTACTCAGAAGACACATCCATTTCAGAACCTCCAAAATGCAGCCAGTGGTATGTCAAACTTATACCCACTTGAGCAAAAAGTAAACGAGTCTTCATTATGGCACAGTAATACTCTCCTCAGTGCCAACTACCCCTGCAATAAGTGTATTAGCTCATCCCAATGTTGCAGAGGTATTCTCTCAGGACAGATATAATGAAACCCATAGCCTGACACTGGTGCCCTCTCAGGGCTAGACTGAAGTAGAAGGCCGACCACTGCGCATTTCGACATGTCTGAGCACCCACCTTCATTCTGGCATCAATGTTTAAAATGGCATCTTACCTCTGCTGCACTCTAAAGGTGACTGGACTCGTCACAGTCTGAAGGAAGCATGAATTTCAAAGGAAAAACAAGATAGGCTTTAGGAACAAGCTGCAATGGAAAAAATACCCTTAGGCACAGTTTGTATCTTTGTAGTGGCACCACACCATTTTCTTATAGAGGATGCATTCAAAGACACATACATGCTTTGATAATGGGATAATGTTTATTCCGTTAAACTAGGACGTCGTGCTCTCTGAGTAATCTGAACAGTTAATTCTCAATTCAAATCCAGTATTAGGTATCATGAATAAATTAGGTATTCCTGTGGCTTAGTTGTGTTTTTATGATTTTTCCAATTGTGTTTGAATTGGTAAGTGACTTAGGCTAGAGTGTGTTTCGACTAACACCAAAATTCAGGTCATCTGTCATGTGGGCTGAGGGAAAGACAGCAGCCGGCAACATATCTTTTCTTGAGAGGATTTCTTCATTAGAATCTTTCACAGATCTCAGTCCAGGCTCACAATACACAAACTCAAAACTCAAGAAGGCGTAGTATCAGAAATACTAGTACAGTTCACACAAAAACCCAGGACTCTCTGGAGGACCTTCACTCCGAAGAGACTTGTACTGTTAACACAAAGCACTCAGTCCGGGAGCCTCTCACTCTACTCTTGTTACGTGGACCTGAATGGACAGTCCACTTCTTGTGAGGCTGCAGCACGTCTCATCACGTCTGTGGGGATTACAGAAGGAGAAGGAGATAGAACCGGGAGGTATATAGTCCAATTTAGAGCCACACGTTTAGTTGTTGCTTTCAGGCTCATCCTGGTTCCTCTTCTTGCTTCCTGTCTGCCTGTAAATGGCAGGTCAGTTTTTTCTTCCACAGCCGAGCACACAGCACACACCAGAGCACTACAGTTCCTTTTTCACAGTTCTCAGCAAACAGCAGAGCAATACAGTTTTCAGAATTCACCTTAACCACCAGAGTGGTTAACCACCACAGTTGCTACAAAGTTCTTGCTCATGCAACTGGGTGACCACGCACTGAATCTCTGGTTCAGCCAGGCTTTAAACACACACACAGTCAGTCACACGTTGAGGACAATCACTGATTACTCAGACAATTACTAAAGACAGGTGGACATGTCGTTAGGTACCTAGCAACCCAGAGCCTGCTTAACTACAGCTCCTCTACATTTGGGCTGCATCAGCACCTAACTCTCCAAACACACTCACACACAAACTCTGTGGCCAGAACTAGTGTCTCCTAAAATTCTGGCAACTGATTTCTTAACTGATGAGACTGAGACTTAACAGATGTCACAACATCACTGTCGAAGGAACGAATCTGTGTCATAATTTGAGGACCCCCTGTATACTGACTAACTAAGTTCATTTTAAAAATTAACTATTTTCTTGGAAGTACCCCCAACAATTGTACTCCCCACTCAGTTTTTATTATGTATCCTCTAGCCCTTTCTGTATGGTTGGTTTCATAATACCAAAACCACAACCAAACCACTGTCGTAAAGAATATGTTACTTTAATGTCTTTAATATCAGTGTTTAATATAGAGTTGCAATAGGAAGTTTTAAACCCAGTGTAGGAAGGTACACACTGGCTTTGCAAGTCTGCAAGTCCAGTTGAGCTGGTGGGACATCCAACAGCCTATCCCAGTGAAGGGCACACAGGTCACCAGTCCATTACAGGGCAAATTCATATTTTTGCACACCCACTCACATCTGGCATCTCCAGACCACCGGATGTGCAAGTCTTTGGACTATGGGAGGAAACGGGAATGCCCAGCAGAAACCCATGCAGCCACAGGGAGACTCCACACAGAAAGGATCATCAATCGCCATTATAAAGTTTACAAAGTAAAGGGTTCTTTTAAACTTTTAACATGACCAAGTTATATCTGGCGGAACATGTTTATTATGTGACACACCTTGTAACAATGGTAACTGATGTATAAATACTACAGCCTCTTGTGGCTTATTGCTGTATTTCTTCAGGTAGCTTTATGCTCGTAGTTTATACCTAATATATCTTTTTATAAACGTAATAGAAAATAAATATGGAAACAAACCAATAAAAGCTCTCATTAAACTTCTGGTAAAACTCAGGAAAACACCTCATGTGTCTTCCAGGACTGTAAAAATAGTTAGGCCTCAAATACATAATGTAAGTAAATGAAAAACTTTCCAGATTCATCATTTCTTCATTTATACATGCTTAAGCTTTTCCTTGCTTTTGGTAAAAAAAATATCATCAATCTTTTCAGGCAATGTTCATTCACACCTGTTGAACCAGTTGGGCCAAAGCTGCCTGGGGTTATCATTTTTGTCTGTGTCAGTGTTAGATTCTGCTTGGAATCCAAAATAAATGAAAGAGCGGGCTAAAATGGAGAAAGGACTCAAGCGACTGATGTAATCCTTACCTGACAGGATTAGCGCGCTTATTAAGGCAAGGAAGCGTTTAAACAATTATTAGAGCAGAAATGATGCATGTGACTATTTATTAAGAGCATTACATTAAGAGTATTTAGGAGATGCTCTTATCCAGAGTGACTTCCAGAAGAAATGTGTTGCCTTACAAATGCTCAAAAAAGAATGATGCCAGTTTTTGAGTGTGAAGAGCCCCTTTGGTTCAAAGAACCTCAAAATGTAGAGGTTCTTGTATGAGCCCCTTATTTGGTCAAGATCTTTTATATTATGTGAAGGCTCTTCAAATGTTTTAAAGGCTACTCACATTCATATACGTTTCTTTTGTTCTTTGGCTCTTCTATGGCATTGCCCAAACAGTCCTTTATCATTTTTAAGAGTCCTAACAGGCCAGAGACCAAAGAAATCCCACTACAGAGAAAACAAACATTAAAAAATAGTGACAGTTGCTCTTGGAGAGATGGACAGTTCAGATATGTGCTGGATTGTGGTATGAATGCTAAAAAGGTCAACTTCAGGAGATGCAAGTTGTCAGCAACATCATCATAGTTTTCTTTGTTAATGGGAGGCAATGTTTGGTCGTCCCACACCAGGGTCTTCCATGCACTGGCGCCAGCTCTGCATGCTTGTGCCAAATAGATGAGTCATTACGGGTGAAAAGTGTGCGTGTGCTTGTGTGTGTGTGCATGTGTGTGCAGACACACTCACAGAAAGTGCTATCAGCACTCAACAGTTGTTTTTATCAGAGCACCCTGCGCACATATTTATTCAACGTTAATTGGTGATCGCTAATCTGAGGGTAATGCCCCCAGTGAGGATTCTTACACAAAAACTTTAATCACTTAAAAGTACACCTAAATTGATTATCTTCATCCAACTAATTTAAAAGTTTTTGACATGAAAAGCAAAGGAACATTTTTTAGGTTCATCCATCCTTTCCATTCTTTCCATTGCAGGTGTTGTTCATCAAAACACATTAAGAGCTTATCATATTTCCAACCCCCCCCACCCAACTAATGTCATTGACAGTCAATGTCAATCTTCAGTCCAAAAGCTCGATATGTGTGAATTTTCTAAATTCTGGAAAACATGTTCTCCAGCCTCTGAGACAGCCCAGTTATAGCCAGACTGGTGTGAGTTTTGGATTTTCAGACTGACACTAACGACACAGCTGAACAGAGATAAGAAGATGGCACGGCTAAGGTGAGGCTCATGACCAAAATAACAAACTGACATGGAAATACAGACACATGGAAAAAGTAGACAAAGAGATACACATGGAAACAGGGGAAAAGACAGGGAGAGGGTTACACAGACAACCTTGTAAAATACATTCATGTGGCTGTCTGAAAAGATGCATACAGCATACATGTGCACACAGTGTGAAATATGTCCTCTTCATTTAACCTTTCACCGGGTGAACCAGTGGACTACTGACAACAGCGCCCAAGGAGCAATGTGTGGGGATGGTACCCTGCTCAGTGGTGCAATTGGCAGTCCTGAGATTCAAACCCACAGCTTTTTGGTTACAGGAGTGGAACCCTAATGAAGAGGTCACTAGCCGTCCCACCAGCTGTATATATATTTATATATACTTCAACAATTATTCCCCTATGTGGGGAAGCTGGTGGCCTAGTGGTTAGGCCATTTGCCCTGTGATCAGGAAGTTGTGGGTTTGATCCCCAAGACCGCTAGGCACCTCTGAGGTACCCTGAGCAAGGTGCTCCCCGGGCGTTGTGTTCGTAGCTGGCCCCTGCTTCACTTGATGAATGGGTTAAACGCAGAGGATGTATTTCGTGCTGTTCACACTGTTCTGTGGTGTGTTCACATATGACCAGATTGTCACTTTCACTTATCTTAGGGGATTGACTGCACCTCTCTTGCTGCAAAGTCATTCAAATAACAGGACAGTTAAAAGCCTGTCTGGCTCTGACTTTTGCTTACTTGCTTTTATTGGCATCAGGCTAAGGGCGCCTGTCCGATAGAATGTTTCAACTTTGGACGGCTGTGCTTTGAAGATGCCAAACTTTCTGGTCTGGAATCTACCCAGGCATCTTCCCTCCCAAATGGTAAGACAAGATGGAGCTGATGTTGATGTTGATGTTGTGTTGCAAAGGTTCAGATCCTGGATAATTCACATACATACCACCACATTAGAGTAGGACATTTTTGGATTGTCCATCACCCTAATACAGTTCCAAGGTCATTCTATAATTATCAATACCCCATCCCTCCAAACAAATCTAATTAATAAATTAGTCAAGGACATTTTTTTTCATTGCAGAAATGATAACTGACCTCCATTTAGAACTGACCTTTAGTTTTATTGTGGGAACATGCAAGTTGCGAAGGCCAGATTTTTACAGAACATCTTTCTTCCTTCATTAAATATTCATTTAATGGTCACAAATACTTAATTAGTATGACCTATAAATGTGCCATGGTAAGTAATAATAAAACAGTGTGTCTCAGCTAAACTTTCCTGGCTTTCTTTTTCTTTTATTGCTGAAGGGATGAATCAGGCATAGCAGAGGAATATTATGTGCATAGTTTCAGATCAGGAGAACAGCATGTTAACATTCTTAAAAGACTAAATAGACTGTGTTCCTGTGTCATTTTGCATTGAATGTATGCCTTTAGTCATTTATGCCTTTAGTCGTTTGCCTTTAGTCTTTTGTCTACCTTTTAACATCAGATGTCATGCCAAAATCTATATAAAATTTAAGATCTTTAAGCCAGCTGTGACTGACCGCAGTAGTAATAACTCACTACATCACAATGTATATTTGCACTAGTACACCATTTATCAGACACTTTTACCCAAAGCGACTTCCATTCCTTAACTATAGAGGCAGTCTCCCTGGAGCAACTTGGGGTTAAGGGTCTCGTTCAGGGACCCAGTGGTGGAGTGCTGAAGGTAGGATTCGAACCCATGACCTCTTGCACCAGAGGCAAGCATCCTACTGTGCTGAGAATGGTCTGTTTAAATTATATTTGATCAGTGGTGATCCCTTTCTATTGATAGTTGAGGTAGAGGGCATCTGAATTGTGCAGCAGAGGGCTATAGTTGTATATGTCAAATCTACATGGGCCAGGCGGGGTTGGGGGCGTTGGTTGAGGGTACTCGGGAATGCAGTGCTAGAAAGAATAGGAAATCTGCCTGATTAAATAGCAGTGAAGACATAAAAGTTCAAAACCAAACAAGTTGCACTTAGCCATGTGTTTTTCTTAGCAGGAAAATATTACAATAATCAAGCGCTGTGAGCGCTAGGTGAACGCAAATCTTCTTCCATAATGATGGCTTAAGTTTTTTCATCATTTCACATGGGCATTTAAATAGCCTTTGTGAATCTTCTACAGCACTTTAATTTTATTTTCATCTCTAGTGGGTGAGTGAGTGAGAAATAGCTAATTAAATTTGGACTGCTTCGATTTATGTAAACATTGATTATCTCTTAAACTCTTGTTTCAGCTTTAAAGAAATGATCCAACGTGTGAAACTGCTGCCTGAAGAGAGCTCTAGAGCCTTTAGCTTGAGGTGCCACATAGTAATATTTATGGCCTGGAAGGCTGACATTAATTACTAGCGCATTATAATGTTGAACATTGTTAGTTGTTGTAGTCGGTTTATTTATGTTTCCACATATAATGTTTAACATTTCCAATAAACACGCAGTTTTCCCTTCAGTCCTGATCTCACAGTTCTATGTTTATTTCTGTCCTGACAAGGGTCAATTCGTCTCCAAAAAGTGTCTGGAATGTGTTCAGGAATCTTAAAAGTATGCTCTGGAATTCTGTTGGGTTTCATAAAACAAATTAATTACTCGATTAATTGCCAAAAATGATCAGTATCAGTATATTACTTGATTACTAATCTAATTGACAGGGACAGATCTAATTAAAAATATGTCAGAGATCTTGTGGGACTGCTGATTGTGCTGGAAGCACATAGGTTGAGGTGCCGTCTATCTTAATTACACTATCCGGTATTAACTCGGCACAAATGACAGGAAAACGCTAAGAGACCTCTTTCAGTTATTATGCTTTTAAACAGTAAGACATATTTAAGAAACCTTTGACATAAACATTTCTCTTGAATGAAGCTTAACATTATTTTTTGCATTCATTGTATGTACGAAATCTGATAAGAAAAGAAACTTTCTTATCAGTGTTCTTCTCTATTTGAGTTCCACTCAGTCTGTTTGAAAGGAGCTATATATAAAAAAATAATAACTATACCAAACTGAGCACATAGGAAGTTTAAAACATCAGAAAGCAAGTAAGGAGTTAGTAGTACACTGTCAAACTAGAAAAATCTAGACCCTAGAGGTACACTTACAACATACCAATGTAAATGTAAATCAAAGGCACAACCAGAGGGGAACCCTGAGGGTCCTCTAGGCTTTCAAAGAAGGCCTGGTGAAAGGTGGGAACCAAAAAGGATTATTATTATTTCATTATTAAGTTTGGTTGGAAATAAGTGGGTTACAGTCTTTCAACACCCAATAAGAATGTCCAGTATTTTTTTGTTCATGGTGTTTAGGCAGACAGAAGTAAGTAAGATCACTAGCAGATACTAAAGTGGTACTAAATGCAATTACTTTTTATTATCATGTGTTATATAAGCCATTGTGACATCAAACGTTGTAACCTTGAAAATGTCTTGAAAATGACTGGTAATGATAGTATGACATGTTTATATTGGTAGTATGTATTAATGGTATTATGGCACTTTTTTATATTAACACATTCTCTCATATGATGACATAAAATTAGTAGACATAAAGTAGTGGACATAATGACATGGCAGTGTGTGACGTCTTCCATGACATGTTTATATCAGTAGTATGTGGTAGTAAAGTGAAACTTCGGAGAACAGCCTCGGTATTTAGGTTGTGAACTATGTGTATAATGGTCATTTGTCTATGTATTCCCAGAGCCTTCGTTCTACATTGTTCCACACCACTAAGTGCATTAGACCCTAAAATTAAATTAAAATATTCTTTGCGTGGCCTTTATTTAATTTTTTTATTACAACACAAGTGTATTCATTTGATGTTTTATCTACTATAAGGTTATTATCCATAAATGTCAGAGCATAATTAATGAATTCTGCTTACTTGTAGCATTCTCAAGCTCATTAGGGAGCCAAGGATGGATGATTTTATTCATATTCTTACACCAATACACCAATTACACCCTTACACCAATATTCATTCCTACACCAGCATGCATCTCGACTTAGTTTCCCCTCAAAAGCAGTGTGCTTTTCAGCTGCTAGTAGTTATAAATGTCCTCAAAGCGAATCAATGCTGGTCTTCTGAATGATGTCTTTCAAGTGTTATGGGAAAAAAGAGTGGGAGGCTTATAGGCATTGAGGAAGTGAGAAGACCCATAATGCACTTCTTAGTCTGACTCCAAATCACCTTCAGACAGTAATACGCTTCAATGAAACAATTAGGCCATAATTGCTGTGCATTTAGAAAACTGATTGTTTTACCCTACTGCCAGAGGCACTTCTATTACTGATGCGTTTTGGTGTAATAAAAGTCCAATAGCACTTTGCACATGCCGATAGAGCTCTGGAGGCGATGACCTGGAACCGTCACAGAAACAGCATCAAATAAGTCTCCATATTTAAGGCATCAGCATCATATAATGATTAATCTAGTAATCCTATTCACTTTAAACCACTGGTGTGTATGTGGAGATCCGTGAAACAATTAGAACCACTGATGCTTCATAGTGTCAGAATTACACTTGCACACACACACACACACACACACACACACACACACACACACACACACACACACACACACACACACACACA
>JBBJLR010160138.1:0-14557 GCA_037577145.1 Brachypetersius gabonensis
GTGTGTGTGTGTGTGTGTGTGTGTGTGTGTGTGTGTGTGTGTGTGTGTGTGTGTGTGTGTGTGTGTGTGTGCTGGCTCAGTTACATTTATTCTTATCATAACCCCCCTCCTTTCGGTTGCTGTGGTTTCAGGGGAAATCACAGTGAGATTTATAGCTGAGGCTGTAATAATGAATGATCTCAGCTCAGAGACGAGTGTGTGTATGCATATACTCTGGTCTGTGTGTGTGTGTGTGTGCGTTTGTGTGTAAGGGTGTGTGTTTGTGTGTACTGCAGGAATCTCAAGGAAGAAACCTGCCAATGCTGTCCTCACACACTGTGTGTGTGTGTGTGTGTGCTGCATATATTTAAGTATGTTATCTGAACACATACCATACAGACTAGCACAACTATTGCTTACCTGTATTAATATTAACTTGTCACCTAATAAATCAAATGATAAACATTTAAAGGGCCCTAATCAGGGTAAACTGAATTCTCTTTGTTTTTTTATTCAATATGTAAACACTGTTAAAGTTTCAAAACATGCTCATTCATGCAGGAGATAGATGGGAGCTAATAAGCTATTTAGCGTTTATGTTTAGAATTGATCATGGTTATGATGTCACAGTCATGTGCATATTTAAAAAATCTCTACCCATTTAGCCTATAGCAATTTGGCCTCACCCATCTACACTGAAGTTATGTGGAAAAAAGTATTGGGACACTTGATCATTACCCCAACACTACCCGACTTTAATGCCGGTGTGTTCAAATACTTAGATTTTAATATGGAGTTGGTGCCCCTTTGTAGCTAGAACAGCTTCCACTCTTCTTGGAAGGCTTTCCACAAGATGGAGTTTCTGCAAGAATTTGTGCCCATTCATTCTGTAGAGCATTTATGAGGTCAGACACTGATGTTGGATGAGGCCTGGCTCACAATCTCCATTCAAATTCATCTGAAAGATGGGGTTAAGGTCAGGACGCCCACATCCATCTCCTCCAACCATGTCTTTATGGAGCTTGCTTTGTGCACTGGGACATGTCTTGGTCTGCTAGCATTAAGACTGTTTTCACTGGAAGTAAGGGGCCACCTAAAATCAATAATTAATCGATAATTAAAGTATGTCCCAATCCTTTTGTCCATATAGTGTATTTACATGCATCAATCTTAAAGGAACAGTGGCAAAAACAGCCTATTGAACTATAAAGCTGTGGAGATCTACAAGCCACAATATGCCCCACCTGCTCCATCTAATTAACTTTAGTCCTTAATCGGTAGGATCAAATACTTTAGCATAAGATGCAAGTTTTAACTAAACTCTGCAGGAAAGTAGATCTTCAGGAGGAGGGTTGGTGACCACTGCTCAAAGAGATGCTGGAAAATTATGTCAAAATTTAATATGGCCGTTCTACATAAAACCAAACAAACACTTAAGCCTGTGACGGTAAGCAATTTTGGAAGTTCATTAAATCAAGACAATTGCTTTCATTTCATTCAAAGGGGTCACTTCTATTGTACCAAGAACCATCTACCATCTCTGGTAGAACCTTCTAGCAGATGTTAATTTCAAGTCTGTGATTACCAGTATGAAGGACACATGTTCTTGTGACTACAAAGCATGGATAAGAGCATCTGCCGAATGCTGTAAATGTAAATGTAAATGTATGCAAATCAACCCTGTTTTGATTGACTGCCCTATATCCTTTGAATGTACCGTAAATTGATGGGACTAAGCTCTTAGAGGCTGATTAAGCTCATATATGTAAATGCTTTGATTTTCGGTGACATTGCAGAAACAACAACCAATTCAAAACAGGCTATTTTAGACTAAATGGCCTGGAGAGTGAATGGTACGTTTTGAAACTGTGACTATCTACAATATATCAAGATTCAAAATTCTTTATTTGTCGCATACATACCTGTAGAGAATACCATGTAGAGAAAATGCCCCCTAGGCGACCCATAAAACTATTCATTTACAATAAATGAAGAGAAATATGGAAAGGCTAAACCAAGGCAACAAAAATATACAGATAAAAAGTATTAGAAGTAAATACTAAACAAACATTACAAATATGACAAACAGAAGGAAGATCAGAACAGTGTGCTAAATGGAACAGAACAGAATATCCGTGCTGCACAGTGAAGTGTATTGGTTTGCTGGTTGACATATAGACTTTAGTAAAAGACAACATGTGAGATAAAGAGAGTTCAGTTTATGTTAAAAGGAAGATTTTAAAGTTGTAGCGGTATGTTTTAGTTGAGAAGTCGTATGGCCTGAGGATAGAAGCTCCTCTTGTTGTTCAGTTCTACAGTATGGGTCCTTTACAGACTCAATAATGTCCTGAAGTGTAGTAACTTAATTAGAGATTTACATGATCAAACAGCGGTGTTAAAGGTCCCATTACATGCTGATTTTTTATGCTTTTATATAGCTCTTAGTGGTCCCCTAATTCTGTATCTGAAGTCTCTTTCCGAAATTCAGCCTTGATGTAGAGTTACAGCCACTTCGAGCCAGCCACGATGAGATTTCCCTAGGATGCACCATTTCTGTGTCTGTAGCTTTAAATTTAAATCTACCTTTACAATTGCAACAGTAGCCTGCTAACTGGGCTGTTAGCTGTTAGCTGCAGAGCTACTGTTACTGCCACATTCTAAGGGTAAAAAGCTCGGTATCCATATACAGCAATCCACAAAATTATATAGCGTTAAGTTGACTTACTTGTCTGAGGTCTGCGCTTGCTGTGGGGCTCAGCATAAAAGCGGTGTGTGCACAAGACCGCCGGGTTGCACGCTGCGGTGCTTGTGCCGCGTTTGGTCTGAAAGCCCCTTAAGAACTGATCCAGACTTGATTTTCAGCCGTTCAGCAAGACCAGCTCTGTACTGTGTCGACACATTTCATTGCATTGACAGTTGGTGGAGCTAATTATTTAGTGGAGAGGGCTGAAATTCTTTGGGCGGGCAAAACATGAAAAAGGGGAAGTAACCTTTCTCTGTATGAGAGAAATATGGGGCAAATTCCAGATCAGGCCGTCTGAGCTGTTGTTCTTTCGTCAGCGGAGCAGGATGATCAAAGCACTCTTTACACCTATCGCCATTTCTAGCCACTGCAGGGCCATAGACGAGCTAGTGGAACAAACAATCTCAAGTAAAATTTTCATGTCATGGGACCTTCAAGGAATTCTCAGTATATCAGTGTCTGTGGCGGGGGGTTCTATTGAATGACTTTCAATGATTTGTCTCTTTTCCTTTTCCAGCTGCTTTTCCTCAGTCCAGTCCAGATCATCCAGCAGCTGGTCTGGGATCTGCTGCGGTGTGTAATGGAGATGTGTTTGATCCTGTTTTAATCGTTATTAATCCCTCCTCCGCTGCTCTGTGGCCTTGTTTACACATGTTAATTTGTGTCTGCAGGTGTTAGAGTGGCAGCTAATGGCGTATTATACACTCTTAACACACATGATCGGGCCGGTTTGAGATTACTTTGCTGTGTCCATACTGTTTGAGGTGAGAGTGTGATGATGGTGTGTGTGTGTTTGTGTGTGTGTGTGTGTGTGTGGGGGGGGGAACACTTTAGTTACAGTGTATGAAGAGTTACATGCGCTACATGCAGGTACATACAAAGACATTTTAGGGGCAGAGACTCATTTCATTAAACTATGAAATGAAAAAAAAAAATTCCCCTCACCTTTTAAATAACACTTATAGTATGTAAATCAAGTCATGTCAGATCAAGTAGTACATTGAAGGAGAAGTTCGGTATGAAATGGACCTGAGGTGTATTAAAACATAATAATGATTATGAACTTTTGTCGAGTAGCCGCCCACCTTCATTACCCCCCCACCCTTACATAATAATCATACATGGACACTTTAAGTAACACAGCAGCTCAGAAACATCTATTTATTTATTTTACTTGTATTTTGAAATTGAAGTAATAGTAATAATACTACTACTAATGATGATAACAATAACACCTGCCTAAGCCTTGCACCCATAGACCCTGTGATAGGCACCGGGTACCTGCGTGTCAAGTCCACACCTCCAACGGCCCCTGTCCCCCTTTGTATGTCAGGGCAACCCAGCCCAGCCCAGCCCAGGTTAAACGTCTCTGAGTTTTGAGTAATAGTTTCCGTCTCATGATTGGTTGGTTGTGTCGAGCCCCTCTGCGTGACGTAGCTGAAATGCCAGCCGGTCCGGAGAGAAGGTGTGCGGTCACCTGTCTCCCATCCTAGTTTACATTTACAGCATTTATCAGACGCTTTTATCCAAAGCGCCTTCCATTCCTTAACTACAGGGGACAGTCTCCCTGGAGCAACTTGAGGTTAAGGGACCCAGTGGTGGTGTGCTGAAGGTAGGATTCGAACCCATGACCTCTTGCACCAGAGGCAAGTATCCTACCACTAGTCCACCACCACCCTCACGCCACCCTAGTTTTGTCTGCGTGAGTTTCCTGAGCTCATTCTGTGTCTTCATTAGTTCGTTAACTACAGCTTGTTTGTTCTGAAGTCTATCCCGCAGTTGTGTCCTCCATACCCGCACGACATGACACTGCAACCCTAGTAAGATTACAGTTACAGAAAATGAATGAATACTATTACTACTACTACAACTACTACTACTATTAATAATAATAATAATAATAATAATAATAATAATAATAATAATAATAATAATAATAATAATGTGTGAGTGTATAGTGTGTGTATAGTGAGTGTGTGATTTGAGTGTGTAGAATGTGTCCTGTCTTTGCACCCAGTCTCTCTCTCAGAGTTTACAGTAGACCAGCAATTCTCTACAAGTCCGGTCAGTCCCCAGTCCATATCCGGACCGAACTGCAAGTCCATACATTATATAAGGAATGCATGGATGCAATCTCGCTTCCTCAGTCTCTCTCTTTCTCTCTCTGTCTCTCTCTGTCTTTCTCTCCCCCTTTCTGTGTTTCTTCCTCTCTCCTTCTCTGTCTTTCTCTCTCTCTCTTTCCTTTCTCTGTCTTTCTCTCTCTCTTTCCTTTCTGTGTTTCTTCCACTTTCCTTTTCTCCTTCTCTCTCACTCTTTTTCCGTTTTCTGTTTCTTCCTCTGTCCTTTTCTCCTTTCTCCTCTCACTTTCACTCTTTCTCTCTCTCTCCCCCTGGTCAGTGTGCTGTGGGGACTGGTGGGCCGTCTCCATGGTAACCGTCACAGTGAGATCAATCACTTGTTGCATAAGCAAACAGAGCGGCTGCTCCGGTTCTGAACACTCTCAGGCACGTAAACTCATCCAGTAAACCCACCATGTCCTGACGACCCACCACAGCTGTTCAGAGGGGCTTATAATAGTGTAGTGTTGAGAGTGACTGGTATCTTGGTGCGCTGCTGTCTGAATGCATAAATAATTAAGCGTGCTGCTTGTTCTCATTGATATGCAGTTGGTCTGATCTGATGCTGCTTGTTTGTGGCAAAGATGTAACATTAAAACCTGGCCGGTCTCCATTTCCATGCACAAACATGGCCTGGACAAACAGAGGCATGGATATGGAACTGGTCTCCTGTTTGAAGAAACGTTGTGTGTTTCACATACAACTGTCATTAAAGCGATATTTCATCAAAGCATTTTATTTACAGGCTTTACCACCGTTTCCCTAAATGATTACCATCAGGTGCTAAAACATTAGGAATATGTGTAATATCTCATGTGACATTTTCTAAATGGCCGATGAATCACTTCATTATCTTATGTGCAATAGTCTTCATTTGCAATATCACTACAATATTACTTTTTATTACTTCGTGATTTTACTCAACTATGTCACATATAAAGTATTTATGCCCAGCATTTCTGTATGTAGTATGGTATATTTCTTATTGAAGTTATTTGACATTGTTCTCTGTGTCTCTTTGCAGTCATTATATTAGCAATTTCCTCCGTGATCAATAATGTTTTTAGGATTCTGATTCTGAAATGCAATAAGTGTGCAAAGGGTCCTTTTTTCATACGTGAACACACCACACAGTGTGAACCGCACAAAACTGTTCTATGCATCCAACCCATTCACCAAGTGAAGCAGTGGGCAGCCAGGAACAGAAGACCTGGGGAGCAGTGTGTGGGGACGGTAACCTTTGTACCTCAGTGGTGCTACTAGCAGTCCTGGGATTTAAACCCATAACTTTCTGATCACAAGAGCAACTCCCTAACCACTGGGCCACCAGCTGTCCCAGCTAGGCCTCTAGACCACTAACGTAATGTCTGAAGTTAGGTTCTGTAGTTTAATAGGGAAGCTATGAAGATACTGGAGCTAATGGGTGATGAAATTGGCACAATTACCCATTAGCATGATGCTAACTACATGCTTAAAATGCCCCAAATGATGTAGATGTAGTAGTGCTGAACTTTTATTCATTTTGTTGCTCACAGCAAGTCATACTGTCTCCCAAACCACATACACAAGTGTGTTTTTAATTTTAATTATATTTACAAAGGTTTTTGGATACATGTGCTTGCTACGACAGCACATGTACTAGAATCGGAATGATACAGAGAAGATTAGCATGGCATCTGCACAAGGATGACACGTAAACTCATGAAGCGTTCCTTATTTTTGCTGGGCTGCTGGTGGTGTAGAGATTAGGGAGTGGCCCCTGTGATCGGAAGATTGTGGGTTTGAATCCTGGTTTTGATCCCACCACTCAGGAACCCTTGAGCAAGGTACCGTTCCCGCACACAACCGCATTGGTGGCTGTCCTCTGCTTCATTTGGTGAATGTGTTAAATGCAGAGAAAGAATTTCACATGGTGTGTTCATGCATGACTATAACGGAACACTTAACTTAAAATATTCAAAGTCGATGACAGAATAGCCACTAGGAGGCCAGCAGAAATCGTCAAAGCAATCTGCTTATTTTGATTCATTCATTTCCTCTTTATTTCTCATTGGGTGATAATTATAGTGTGTGTGAGCTGTTTAGTTCAGTGACACAGTGATTTTGAAAGTCATGCAGTGTTATTATGTGAGGTTATGTGAATATGAAATGTTTAGAATCAGTTTTATACACTTTATCAGCCGTTCCTGACCACACTGACCTGATCAAACACTGCTGTGATGTGATCGCTACATTCTGTAACCTCAGCCATCCAGAAGACTCTGAGCTGTGAGGAAGTATCTGAAGGCGTAGTAAATGTCAGATTCTCACCTCAGATGACATTTTCCCTTTGATCTTTTTCTTTTTTCTCCCTCTTTTCAAAAGTCAAATCCAACAAGCGTTCTTTCCTGCTTAGTTAGTCTGCAGTTCATTTCAGGATCAATCAGGTGCTTTCATTTCACAGCCGCTGATGGATTAATAAGCCAGGAAAGCAGTGGAAACTTTACACCACTTTACAGTGGCTGTCAGAGTAATGGATGATGTGTAATTGTTTGCAAAGATGTCTCTGATTCTTCCTTCTTTCTTTCCTGACAATGGAGGACTGTGTTCATTACACAGTGCTCTTTTCTTTCTATATTAATCCCCCTCTCCAGACTTCATTAATGAGTTCCTCTGTAGCCCAGTAGTAAAAAATACCATTCAGTGCTCCCCCATCACTCAGCGTGAGATAGTTAGATGACTCAACAGAAATGGTGGATAGTGGTCTCCTCCAAGTGCGTTATGCTGTCTAATTATGTTTTTAATAATTATGTGGCAATTTAAAAGCGTGGTAAAGCTTCACGTGACTGATGTGACTTCACCCATTGCTGATGGTACTGCATGATGTGGGGTACTAGGCAAGTGGGTGGATTTGGAAATGAGTGAGCAGAAAACTGAAGAAATCATACTCATTCTGGGAATGAGAAAATAAAAGGGAAAATCAATTTGTAGGATATTTTCCAAAAAGTGCTTCAAAACATTTGACTTTAGCTGTAATCATATATATACTAGAAAAGAAACATAAACGTAAACATGTATGTTCAGTATATCAGTGTGTTCTTGTGGTTACTTTTAAGTCCAGTATTACTTTTAGTTTCCATCAGAAACCTGGTTTAACTCCATCAATCTGTCATTAAATTAAATCAAATCAGGAGCTACTGATTATTTTACAAAAAGATCTTTAAATATTTTGATTTTAGCTGATAAATGTTTGTCCTTACCTGTAGTTATATATATGCTAGAAAAGAAAAGGTACACTGGAAATGTTTTTTCAGGCACCTGTGTGTCACGTGCACCGAATCACGTGACGTCAATCGGCACCGGAAGTGACTCATGTAGAGTATATAAACAGGAAGTAAGTGTACATCTGCACACAGACATTGAAGTCTTCATGCTTCATGTCCGCGTGTCATCTCCTACTCAACTCAACTTTACTTATCCTTCTACTCTTCGGTACCGTGAGTACTCTGACTCTCCGGAGTCGTTTATATACTTATCTGTATGTGTGTTTAGAATGTTCAGCCAGCTCCTCCACTTCACCGCCCGATGAGCCAGTACACCGCAGACTTCCGCACCTTAGCTGTGCAGACCACATGGAGTGATGCCGCCCTCCGTACGGCCTTTTATGAAGGTCTCAACAACCGGCTGAAGCACGAGTTGGCGGTGCGCGAACTCCCTGTAACTCTGAAAGGGATCCAGATGTGTCTGCGAGTGGACTTCTGGCTTGCCTCCACCCCGAAGTCTGGGCCATGCCTACGTCTTCGAACTGTCCTTCGTGGTTCCTACCCAGGTCCCACGACCCGCCTCAGAGGCCTACACTTCTGGAGCCGGGGAACCCATGCAGTTAGGGCGCACCTCCCTGACGGCAACGGAGAAGGAGAGACAGTTCTGCGAAGGCCTCTGCGCCGATTGCGCCTCCCCCGACCACCATCGTGCCATCTGCCCTCTTCGGCCAGGAAGCGGTCAGACCAAGTGAAGAGGGGGAGAAATTCGCTGGGTCCGCCGGTTCACACCTCCTGCCCGTTAACCTTTTCCCGGCTTGTCGTTCAGGTGAGTCTCCAACTGGGACACAAACAGATCAGAACGTCCGCCTTCGTTGACTCCGGGGCGGCTGGCAATTTCATTGATCATGCTTACGCCTCCCAGTTGGGACTCAGTACTGAGGTGTTATCTCAGCCGGTCACTATAACAGCCGTTGATGGTCGTCCCCTCTCCACCAGCCCTATTCACCTTTGCACCAAGCCTGTCACCATGATCATCAACCACCACACCGAATCACTCTCCTTCCTCATCACCCACCTGGTTTCACCTCCTCTCCTCCTTGGGCTTCCCTGGCTAGTTCGTCATGACCCCATCATCTCCTGGTCATGAAAGAAGATCCATAAATGGGGACCATCCGCCCCTCTAAATCTCCTGTGGCCGCGGGGTTCTTCATTGTCAAAAAGAAAGACGGGGGTCTCCGTCCCTGCGTTGACTATCGGGGGCTCAACGATATCACCATCAAGAATCGTCATCCACTTTTGCTCATTAATACCGCCCTGTACTCTCTCTCTAGTGCTAAGATCTTTACCAAACTGGATCTACGGAGTGCTTACAACCTCATCCGCATCAGAGTGGGAGATGAGTGGAAGACTTCATAACCCCCACCGACCACTACGAGACCCTCGTCATGCCGTTTGGATTATGAAATAGCCCTTCAGTCTTCCAGCAATTCATTTCTGATGTTTTTCGTGACATGCTGGGGAGATGAATTTTCTCCTATCTAGATGACATTCTGATATACTCTGCCAACTTAGAGGAGCACACCCAGCATGTCAGGGCAGTTCTATGGAGGTTGCTGGTCCATCAACTGTTCTGTAAGTTGGAAAAATGTGCGTTTCACCAGCACTCCACTACCTTCCTTGGTTTCGTCATCTCCTCCCAGGGGGTAGCCATGGATCCCCAGAAGCTGTAGGCTGTGCGATCATGGCTCCTGCCCACATCGATGAAACAGCTGCAACGTTTTCTGGGGTTCGCCAACTTCTATCGGCGATATATCCGGGGCTTCAGTTCTGTTACAGCATCTCTTACTGCCCTCACCAAACCCAAGACCGGACCATTTCACCTCAACCCAGAAGCCATCGCAGCAGTTCATCATCTCTGCCAACTCTTCACCACCGCACCCATCCTCATTCACCCGGACCAGAAGCGACCATTCGTTGTCGAGGTGGACGCCTCTGATGTGGGCATAGGAGCTGTCCTCTCACAGCAAGGTCCAGATAGGAAACAACACCCATGTTGTTTCTTCACCAGGAAATTCAATCCCACGCAGCGACATTACGGGGTGGGGGACCATGAGTTGCTTGCCATCAAGTGGGCCCTGGAGGAATGACGTCACTGGCTACAGGGCGGCAGTGACTCATTCACCGTCTAGATGGACCACCAGTATCTCACCACCATCAGACAGGCGAAGATCTTCAACCACAGGCAGGCGAGGTGGGCGTTTTCTTTGAGAAATTTAATTTCAAGATCATACCGTCATACCGTCCGAGGTTCAAGAGAGGGCTAATAGTCCCCGGACGGACTCCTCACCTGTCCTGCCTGCGGACATCATCGTTGCTCCTCTCTGGTAAGGGTTAGAAGAGAGGGTCCACCAGGAACAGGCCTTGGAGGCTCCTCCGCCCGAGACTCCGGCTGGAAAGCTCTACATGCCTACCAATGTATGCCAGGAGGCGCTAAATGGGCACACTCATCTGGCTGGGCACTCTGGGGTCCACCGCACCCTCACCCTGCTCAAAGGTGCATTTTGGTGGCCCTCCATGACAAAGGACACAGAGGGATTTTTCCAAGCCTGCTCCATCTGTGCCCGCTCTAAGACCTCTAACACCGCCGCAGTCGGTGAGCTTTAACCTCGCCCTTGGTCCCATATTGCCTTGGACTTCGTGACGGGACTACCAGAGTCTTGCGGCAAGAGCACTATCCTCACCATCGTCGACAGGTTCTCCAAGGCTGTCCACCTGGTGGCCCTTGCCGGACTCCCCTCTGCCAAGGAGACCGCGGAAATCCTAATCGAGCACGTAGTCCATTTGCATGGGTTCCCCAAGGACATCGTCTCGGACAGAGGGCCCCAGTTCACGGCGAAGTTCTGGAAGGCCTTCTGCCGTCTGATCCAAGCCACCACCAGTCCATCGTCAGGTTACCACCCTCAGACTAATGGACAGACAGCGCGGACCAACCAACAACTGGAACGCTTCCTTCAATGTTTTGTGGCGGATTGTCAGCGCTCCTGGGTGGACTACCTTGTCTGGGCCAAACTGTCACACAACCTGCTCACCTTTTCCACCACTGGCCTTAGCCCCTTCGAGGTGTGTCACGGCTTCCAACCCCCGATGTTTGAACATCAGGATCCGGGGGTTGACGTGCCGGCCTCCCAACAGTTGGTCCGCCGGTGCTGCCGACTGTGGAGCCAGGCTCAGACCGCCATCAACCGAGCCAACTGCTGCTACATCACCCAGCATCATCAGCAGCACTGACCAGGACGGTTGTTCCATGTAGGTGGATATATCACAACTGAAACCTGTGTTCTTCTCTCCTCTGTCTCCCCAGAAACCGGCTCCTCCTCCTCCTCGGATCATTGACAGTGGTCCTGCCTAAACTGTCCAGCGGATCCTGGATTCACGACACCGTGGCCGTGGCACCCAGTACCTGGGTGTATTGCCACGCGCACCAGATCACGTGATGTCAATCGGCACTGGAAGTGACTCACGTAGAGTATATAAACAGGAAGTATGTGTAGACATTGAAGTCTTCATGCTTCAAGCCTGCGTGTCATCTCCTACTCAACTCAACTCTACTTATCCCTCTACTCCTCGGTACCGTGAGTATTCTGACTCTCCGGAGTTGTTTATATACTTCAATTCAATTCAATTTTATTTATATAGCGCTTTATAGCGCAAAGTTCACTCAATATTCTGCCTTTACCATGACGCTGTGAAAATGAAAACTGTTTAAATAAATATATGCAATACAACTAAAAAGAATAAATACAAATAACATTATACAGTAAAGAGTGAAAGCCGTAAATGTAAGCCTGTATGTTCAGTATATCAGTGTGTTCTTGTGGAAGTCCAGTATTACTTGTAGTTTCCATCAGAAACCTGGTTTGACTCCATCAATCTTTCATTAAATTCAATCAGGAGCTGCTGATGGAATTTTACAAACGTTTGATGGAAACCTAATAACTGTATTGCACACCAGTTTATATCCTAATATCTACATTTAGAGTGTGTTATTCGTTTACAGTCACATTTGTACAGTCACACAGTCTGTGTGTAAAACATTACACTGTTAGTATGTATCAAGGGGTGTTTTGTGTATTTTGGATTCTTTGTGTACATTATATAGACAGTCATGCTGTAATAGCCTTTTCCAAACGCTGTTCACAAAGTTGAAAGTAAGGAGTTGTTCAAAATGTCTTGGTATGCTGAAGCACTAAGATTGTCCTTCACTGGAAGTAAGTCATCTGTAAAACAGCTGTCCATGTAGTGTATTTTATAGAGGTATGAAAACAAAGCCCAAACCGGACTGGTAACTGCAGCTTCAGCTTTTATTATAGCCATGTCAGGTCATGCTTGTGTCAAAACTGATTCCTAAAGTACAGTTTAGCATCCATATGCACTTTCACAGAAACCATCACTAAGACGGCTGAAATGGGTGAACTCTGGACTATCAGTCAGTTTATATTTGCTTTTACATTCATGACATTTGCCAGAAGCTCTTATCTAGAGTGACTTCCTTCCATTCACTGAGTGAATCCAAAGCCAATAAAAAAAAAACCTCAGCTCTGATAACAATAGAATAAGACTCAGTGTGGATCCCTAGAAAATATAATATTATAGACAATATGACAAAAAGGCAAAAAGTGAGACAAGACATTTCAAAGTGTTATGGTAGTGCTCATTGCTTAATTGCAGTATAAGATGTTTTAACAAGTGCTGCATTGGTGCTTATTTAAACACCTCGCAAAGAGGTGGGTCTTCAGTCGACATTCAGATCAGACATCAAGTCCTGTTAACACTACAAAGTAACTTCCACTCGCTGTATCCTGACACATACACAAACACACACACATACACTGAACAAGAGAAAATAAATATGAGTGTAAACAAGCGACGCTTTAAATGTAGGTATTTCAAATCATTTCTCATTACTAGTGTTCTGTACACAGCCATCATTTCTAGGACTTCAAGAGGGTATAGTCTTCCTTGTTTCTGTGTGTGCAAGCCTGACCTCACCCCTGACCTCACCCAAACCCCATCATCAACCTGAAACTGACCCCAAGCTCAACTACATTCTGACCCAAGGACTGAAGCACTATGATAAAATAAACCTGATATTTCTAATGATAGTGCCATGTAGCAACAATAACAGCCATCACTACATTAAATGAAGTGATAAATAACTATGACAGGGTCCCAGAGGGATACCAGCGTCCAGGTCGGAAACAGGGTGAGTACTCTGAGCTGGAATCTGTGAAAGACAGCAGATTGGATAGCCGTTAGTTGAAAGATCCTCATCCCTCTATCCTTTCTTATCTGTGGCCCATTATATAGGGCTCACTATTCTTTTTGATAGGAGCCACTAAGTGGTCCAAGACAGAGGTATATCTCCTCTTGGATTTCCTCTGTGGTGGCTCATGTCCGTTTCAGCACTCTGGACAGCACCACACCTGGTAGGTCTCTTAGATCTGCAGCAGCTGGTCAGCTAGTGGTGACATCTGTCATTTTATCCAATTCTCTTTTTTATTTTGTATTGTAAAAGCTTTGTGTGTATGATAAGCTATGTGCTATGTAAATAACCTTGACTTGACTTGACAAGGCTGAAATGGTGAGATGTTAGCCTTTACCTGTTAAATTCTAAATCTCCAATTCTCTATGTGTATCATATGGGGCGTTAAGTATTGATCTGGAGACCACAAGTTTGATTCACTTTGGTGCCACATTCATGCCTGATGTACTTTCCGAACAAGGGCAGGAGCAAGACATTTGATTTAAAAAACCTGTACTGACTCATCACGCTAACCATGTGGCCCCGCCCACTGAATACTCGCCCCTGAGGCTCAGGGTTTAAAAGGCACAGTGACATAATAGATTCATCAAGCAGCTAAAGACTAAACAAAAAAAGACTGCTTGCTGTCTGAAAAAAAAACACTTTGTTACCCTTAAATGAGAACACATTTCCATCTCTTCCAATTAGATTTTTTATTTTTTGGGGAAGACCCCACAATGGTTCAGTGGGTAACACTGTCGCATCTCATCTGCAGGATTAGGGGTTTGAATCTGGGTCCTGGCCTGGGTCCTAGGGGTGTGTGTGTTGAGTTTGCATGTTCTTCTTGTGCTGATGTGGGTTTCGTCTGGGGTCTCCGGTTTCTCTCACAGTCGAAAGACGTGTGTGTCAGGTGAATTGAGGATTCTAAATTCAATGTAGATTTGAGGATTTTTGAGGATGGTCTGCGGTGAAAATGAATTAAATATTTCGGGGAGCTACTGTTCAAATCATTGAACAACTCCATTCTGCGGCCAAACTCTAACCATTTGCTGTGAATCAGACTCTGCTGGTTAGAGAAATTCATTCTGTATTCATCTCACACACACACACACACACACACACACACACACACACACACACACACACACACACACACACACACACCAACACACAC
>JBBJLR010160174.1:0-14555 GCA_037577145.1 Brachypetersius gabonensis
ACACACACACACACACACACACACACACACACACACACACACACACACACACACACACACACACACACACAGTCACTCACATGAACTCAATCTCAAACATACACAGACAAACCAACACACACATTCACTTACTCACAAACACGGTCACTCAAATACACACAGTCAGTCACTCAAACACACATGTACACACGCACACACGACCTTAATCTCAAATACACACACACAAACAAACACACTCACACACACAAAACGACTATGTATGAAGGAACCGGTAGAACCAGTTGTTCCCAGACACTTGATCTGATGTGAGGTTTTTGTGAGCCAGTGATGACGCGCCGCTCTGAAGGACATTATTTTAGAAACAACCTTTCGCACAAATAACACAACATGCTCTCAAGACAACAGAATATTTCAGAAAGGGATGAAAGGGCAGTCAGTCTTCTTCACGCAGCTTCATCTCAATAAAACGTAAGATAATCAGTGGGTTCCATATTTTCCTTCTTCTATCTGAAGCGCATAATCGCCATCATAACAAACCTCGCACCTCAGACTTTTCATTAAAGCAATGCATTCTATATAATTTATGCATATAAATAAGCCAAACAAAACACAGCCATTTTTGTACCAGCTGCTGTTTATTTTCTTATTCTGTTCATGTGTTTCAGATTTTCATGATAATCAAAGCAACAGAAAATATAAACCACGTTGTATTAACGTACAATGACATGAAGAAACGATCCCCATCCAGTTCTTCATTACTGTGGGAGACACTTGAGGATGCGGTTTAAGACACAGTGTGACTTACTGTGAGCAATAATTATAAACAAAGCCTCGTCACTACTGTGTCCTGCCAGAGTGTAAACATTAACACACTTCCTCCTCTCTTTCCCCATTAATCTAACCACAGATCTCCAGCATCATCTCTACATGTTTATACAGCTTGTGTGGATGGGAGTGAGCTACAACCGGCCAGATACAAAGAAAGAGACCCAGTCAGGACTAAAGAATGAGGACTAAATAACATTAATATTACTAATTATAAACTCATCGTTCTTGTCACTGAAACTAAAAAGTAACTAAATGATCACTTTTGACTTACCAAAAAGGGGAAAGGCCTCAGTACACTGCTAATTACAGCATTAGCAGTAAGTACAGTACTTTTTATGAGTAGTACAGTAGCAATGGAAGTTATACTAAAGCTGAAGTTATTGAATGTGTTTTATGCAAAATGCCTTTTTTAAAAATCAACAAGAGGGCCTGGTGGCTGTGTTGTACTGTGGTGGTGGTGGTGGTGGTGGTGGTGGGGGGGGGGGGGGACATTCTGCATCCAGTTGCCACTTTAAGGGAACTATGGTTTAAGACACTACAAACACGACTATAAAAAACTGGGCGAGTCATTGTTGATTCTAACCACAAATAAGAGCATGTAGCCTATGTGACGTACAAACAGTGTAAATACGAACTATCTTAGTTAACTGAGCTGAATCTATCACTGTGCACAGTCAATCAAGTGAGCGAGTGTATAGCAGAGATGGGGACTCGAGTCGCACTTAAGTCGCACAAGCAAAGACTTGCGACTTGACTTTAGACTTCTCTCAACGACTTGAGACTTGGCTCAAACTCGGGTGCTGTGACTCATGAGTCAAAACTCGTAAACCATGTTCATTTCATGGAATTATTTGTTTATATCTCGCACTCTTTCCAACGACCCGAAAACCGCTCAACTCACACCTGTGTCCCATTACTTTTCTCCGAGGTGAACGGTTTTCAGCTAATAACGGTTTTCAAGGGGTCGTTGAAAAGGGGTCACCGAGTCCCATCTAACTGTGGTGTTTCACATTTAGAGTGTTAGACATATTCTTCATATTTAACATTTAGATTTAAGATCATTCAAGGAAAAGCCTCCATGTTGGTAAGGGCATATCACAGCACGCAGTATCGCCCCCTAAGTAACTGCCAATTGTAATCATGGGTGCAGCCAATTAGCATAATCCCACATTTAGAGTCGTCACTCAAAAATTTTAAACTTGACTTGGACTTGCCTAAATATGCCTATTTTTATAGTGTAAACCCTAAATATTCCTCCAAATATGCTCCCAAGACACTTTAATTTCATTTTAAACTGTTAAAGAAAATGTAAAAGTAAACCCGTATCTGTACTATACAGTTTACACTGAACTGTATAGACTGGACTGGATAGACTGGACTGGAATTCATGCAGTGAGTTTTCTTTGGTATAAGCAGGTAAATACAGTAATAAATTCATTTAATTTACAGTAATAAAAATGCAGGCTTTAAGAAGAACAAAACGAAAAACACAAGAACACTCAAGACGAGAATGTTCCACGGGGGAAATTCTGGACCAGGGCTTCACAGGGCAACAGCCAATCAGCAGCAAGGAGAAATAAATACTCTCTGATTGGCTACTTTTAAACCTTATACTTTTAATACTTATCATTTAAATCGTAAACTAATCCCTAACCCAAAGTATCAAGTGGGTAACACACACGCACACAATCCTAAGAATGACCAATACTTATATGCTGATAGTCTCCATTACTTATTAAATATAATTATCAAAATTATGTGTAGACCCATCTTGGTTACTGAGTTAAGGTGTTTCAGCCATGCCCATTGATACCAGGTGTATGAAATCAAGCACATTTCCCTAGACCAACACTGGCAATACAATACAAGAGCTCAGTGACCTGCTCCGGTCACCTGTAAGTGCCATTATTGTGAAATGGGAGTGTTTAGGAGAACCTCAAAATGTAGTAGACAGAAATTATGATGATTCTGATTCTGCGAAGTTATTTTTTTAATTTTCCTTTTGATGTGCTATCGGTCACTGTTAAAATAAACCTACCATTAAAATAAAACTGTTCTGAGACTTTTCATTTCTTTGTCATTGGACAAACTTACAAAATCCGCGAGGGGTCAAATAATTATTTTCTCCACTGTAGATTACATTCTCATAGATATATTCAGTTCTTAAAAATTTCAGTTTTTATTTTTTTATCTGTATACTTTCTACATATTTATGTAAAGTTGGAGGAACACGAGCCTAAGAACTTCATTACGGTAATGATGACAATAAAACTTGAAACTTGATTTTCCTGACATTGGCTGCATTACTCATAGTGGCACCAATACAGTTTGGTAGAGGAGGTATAATGGTCTGGGACTGTTTTGGTTTCAGACTAGATGCCTCAGTTCTAGCTCAATATTAATATCCACAGTTCTGGAATGTCCAACAAGCTCATATTGATGTGATAATCGGGTGTCCACAAACCTTTTACCAAATGTGCGCATTGCCCTTGTACCTCCAGTGCAAAGCTTTATACACCAAAGACATCTTTCCTGATTGACTATTTGTCTTTCCTGATTTTGGATAAGCCACAAAGATTTTCCTTGATGCTTATCATACACGCCTTCATTTGCTGGCTCTCTAAGACGCATGATGTGTAATAACACATATTTTAAATTTATCAAACAGTACAAGCAAAGGGCGCTATGTAAAAGTGACCATATGATGCAGTAACTGAAACAAAAACACAGAATGCATTTATCTTTCTGATCAAATCTCAGATGAACAGTCTTCAACAGGAAAGCCATCAAATGTCAGAAATAAAAAGAGATGGATATCATTCTCTCACCAGCCTCTCCCTGACCCCTGGAAGATCATACATGAGGGAAAATCATATTTAAGAGTCAGGCAGGCAGCAACAGCCGAGCCAACGTTACTTGATTAGGACAACAAGATCCCTCTGCAAGGACAACTGGTTTGTGTGTGGCCTGCAGAGCGCACACAGGCCATCAGCCCAACAGCAGCCTAATGTAATTACGGCCTGGAAAGGCCGAGCACTGTGATTAAGCATTCAATTACAGCACAGCACAACTTCCAGCCTCCGCCCCCGACCCTGCCCACACTCGCCAGGAAAACAGCCCCAGGGAGGAATACTTTTCTATTCACCGGAAATATTTTATGTATTTAACATTTAATATGAAATAATGTTCAAATGTGATTTAGCTACAACTAATCTTTGCTAAATAAATCACTTCTGTGTTTAGACATTTAACCCATCTTAAACTGTCTGTATTTATCAGTCTAGTAATCATTCATCAGTCCAAAATTATATATATCAAATACAAAACCAAAGCTACTTTGCCACTGCAGGGTGTTCAGGTTTAATCTAGTTTATTATAGAAAAACAAGTTCTGCCAATGGGACCAACTCCATATGAAATCTATGTATCTGAATGCTGTGTCATTAAAATCTCTATTGATGGTCAGGTGTCCCATTACTTTTGTTTATATAATATGGATAAAAGTAAACCTACTCAGTGGGTAGGATACTTGCCTCCAGACCAAGGGGTCATGGGCAAGTATCCTACCCACACCGCCAATGGGTTCCCGAGCAAGACCCTTAACCCTAAGTGAAACTGTCCCATGCAGTTAGGATATGGAAGTTGCTTTGGATAAAAGCATCTGCTAAATACTATAAATGTAAATGTAAACACACACACACACACACACACACACACACACACACACACACACATATATATATATACATATATATATATATATATTCAGTGATTTTCCACACAAACTATAATGATTATAGATTACAGATCTGATTTGCTTTATTAGAAACTGACTGCCATACCATGTAGGCAGTGCTTCCCCGCAACTGTCTCTCTGATGGTAAAGCAGGCGGGTCAAAACAGTGGCCAGGAAACACATCACTTCCCTAAACAGCCAATGACTGAGCACAGGGCTCCCTTAAAAACACCATAAAGTAAATGAGTAATACTTCTGAAGCAGCCTTTTGTCATAAGATGCACTGATGCATTTTCCACAGAAATGTGGAAGCGACCTGTCCATGCACTTAGAAAGCAAAGCACATGGGGAGCATGTGGCCACAGAGTACTTAAACGCATAAAAGGCTCATCTGAATAGCATTTTACATACTTTCAATATTTGTATTTCTGAACAAAATAGTTCCAATAATCAGTTTCCCGCTCACCTTTCTGTAGCTATGAGCTCAAACAAGGCTGCATTGCTCAAACAAAGCTCACTGCTGCTTTCCACTATAGAAACAGGCTCTACATTAGTATTACTATTGTTAATTTAGTGCCATAATGTCTCAGGTATACTCCAACAAATAAAGGGACCGGAACAGGACGTCCAGTAAAGTTTGGTGGTTCCCACTCACTTAATCTGGGAATTTACAGGTATGGTGGACACCAGCCCTCCAGGACTGTCACCAAAGAATCACTCCTGACTTTCTAAAAAACCTTTTCAAGAAAACCATTTCCAGTTCTTTCAGAATTTTAAAGCTGAAAGAACCTCCACAAAAATGCTTCCAGGAAAAACTCCAAAATTCCATTGGGGGAGAACCTTTAGTGAAGTGACCATCTCTCATATATGAACACACAACGGCACACAGTGTGATCAGTGTAAAACCCTTATACCCATTCAAGAAGTGAAGCAGCGGGCAGCCAGGTAATCAGCACCCGGGGAGCAGTGTGTAGGGGTGCCACTAGCAGTCCTGGGGTTCAAACACACAACCTTCTTTAGAGGATATGGTAATCAGTATAGCAATAGTGAGGTTTTTTTTTTCTTCTCTAAACGAAGCTCCAGGTCTGCAGTTTTAACCAGGCAGATCAGCACAATCAGGTTTTCCAGCTGAGGGCCTGGAGGCTAACTGTCAGACAGAACAGGGGTGATTAGTTTGGTCTGAGTTGACCAACTCCTCTACACACACTTCACTAGCTTCAGGTTTTAGGGGAAATTAAGTCAGAACAACGACAGGCTGTAATTAAAACTGCACCTTTTTCCATTTGAAAATTCCAATTTTGAGATACATGATTAACTGTCCTGCCCTAGTTCTTCTACAGAGTGCATCTTTCACTTTTTAGTTAAATTGCACTGTTTTTTGCTTTGCATTTTACAAAATGTCATTGGACTGGATTTAATCTCAGTCCTCGCTCCCAGCCCCCACTGCAGATTGACTTTTTAATCTCCATACAGAGCATAAGAACTGTAAACCTGATGCTGCTAAATATGTATTACATATACATAAAGCTCTAAATGTATGTGTATATAGATACATGTACATACACACACACATGATGATGTTTGCATTTGTACCATTAAAGCGAGGGTTGGTGTTGTTATGATGCCAATATCTGTATTTGTAGTATTAGAGAGTGTTGGTGTTATGATGATGATGGATATTTGTATTTGTATTATTAAAGAGTGTTTGTGTTATGAAGAGGATTTATATCTGTATTTGTATTATTAGAGAGAGTGTTGGTGTTATGAAGGGGATTTATATCTGTTTTTGTATCATTAGAGAGTGTTGGTGTTATGATCATTATGACAATGCTTGATATTTGTATTTGTAGTATTAGAGAAAGTGTTGGTGATTGATATTATTACTTTGTCAGACACAGAGAGAGAGAGGGTTGCTGTGGTACCTGTGAGGTGATGTAAGTTTTCAGACACTCTTCACACACGGCCTTTAGGCAGCAGTGCAGAGGCCTGGAGGGTCGCTCCTCCAGACAGATGCGGCAGGTCTGAAGCACCGCCTCGGAACTGGGCACCGCGGGGTCCGTGAGGTCGGACAGGGTGTAGGGCTCTGGGTCCGGGTCCGGGTCCCGGTCAGGAAGGTCACCCTCGGAGTACCTCCTGTAGTCCCGGGCCACGCAGTAGACAGTGCAGTAAACATGTTCTTTGGATTCCCAGCCCTCTCCTCTCTTCCCGGGTCGGCTGTCCTCCCCCACGGCCCGCTCCTGGTCCCTCTCCCTGTCTCCCCCCACCTCCTCCCCGGCCGAAGACGCTCCGGAGCTGATCCTGAAAATGTCCACGAGTGACGGCTTCCTGAAGACTTCTTCCTCTCCACTCTCTTTACGCTCTCTCCTCCGGTTCTCATCTCTCTGGGGGTCCAGGGGGGGCTCCTCCGAGGCGCCCACGCTCCCTTCCTCCTCCTCCCGGACCAAATCTGTGCCTCCAGTCCCGACCTCTCCGGACAGAGTGGTGCCGACGGTCTGTGTGTCGTAACCCAGAAACACGGGCATGTTCCCCCTCCGAACCAGCATTCACAGGACTGTCCCGTCCCGGGAGGCGCACGAGGGTCCCATCCCGTCCGGAGCGTCCCTCAAACTCAGACACAAACAATCAATCAAACAAACAAACAAACAAACACCAGCCCGACCAGCGCGCGTCTGCAGCTTCCGGGTGCCCTGGAGGACGACTCGGTTCTGAGACCCCCCACACTCACAACAGCGGCCCGGGGGACCAGTCCGGACCTCCAGCCTAAATAGAATCACCTCCTGAATCCACGGAGAGAAGATACTTTAACACCCGGACGGTAAACATGGTGAGAGTCAGCCCGAGTCAGAACACTCGCTCCGGGCGCTTCCCAATCCCAGCCCTCGCGCCCTATCTAGAACACTAGAACAGGTTCGCCGTGGCGCGTGTTTACCATAAAACAGTACACAGATTAACAAATATCGTGTACACACCTACATATACCATATACACACTTACACATACCATATATACAGCTACATATATCATACACACGCCGACATATAGACCCACATATACCATAGCTGGGGGCCTTGTGGTTGGGGATCTGCCCCTGCAATCAGAATGTTGTGTGTTCGAATCCCAGCACTGCTAGTGTCATCACTGAGGTTCCCTTGAGTTAGGTACTGTCCCCACACACTGCTCCCCGGGCGCACCTCGCTGGTGGCAGCCCCCTGCTTCACTTGGTGAATGGGTTAAATGCAGAGAAAGAATTTCACATGGTGCGCTGTGGTGTCTTCATGCGTGACTATTATGGGCTACTTTACTTTTTACATGCCTTCATATACCATATACATACCTACATATAACATACAGACATACATACACCTTATACATGTATATTTATACCATACACACCTACATATACCATATACAAATCTACATGTACCGAATGCATACCTATATGTATCATACATACCTACATATGCCATAAAAGCATCTTCTTGTACCATATACAAATCTACATATACATACTTACACTTCAGTAGTGACTGTGGAAAATGTTATACTGGCAGGTTTTGTACTGTACTGTGTGTTTTACATTTAGAAAGTCTGTGACAACTTAAAAAACATAACACTTGTGTATAGTTTTTTGTTCTTTCAAACCAGGCACATTGTTCATGAACCATATTCATAAAAGAATCACATTAAACTGGCAATCAGTATCATCGAAGAACAGTGTCAGGATCAAAACCAATCAAAACAGCAGAGTTTCCCCCATCTGCCTTTCGAAAATGTATTTTAAATGTATTGTGAACGTTACTTTTCTATATATTGTCACAGAACGGGTTCCAGCTAGTAATGCTGCCCAATTTTGTAACTAGTGTATCAGTCTAGAGTACAGCAATTGGAACACAGCCTCCCTTCCTCCGACTGTAGGTGAAGTTTCTCTGTTACCGTAAATCCTAGATAAGAAGAACCTCAAAAAATCCACCTAACCATCCCTTCGCACACGTCTCGCTCTCAGTTTATTAACTCAGTGCTTTAACCTGGTTGCCTTCAGGATCATTTCTCTGATAATACACACGTATGTCCGAGGTTTCAGTTCAGAACACGTCACAGAAACAAAAATAAATAAATAAATAAAAATCCAGGCTGGTTTGAAAAAGGGTGCTTTCAGTTAGATCTAAAGGTGAAGTGACCAGTACAAGCTTGTGTAGTGTCTAAACAAATGTAATGTATATGCAGGTAGGCTATATGTAACATACACCTGCATGTATAGAAACTATATGGAAAAAAGTATTGGGACATACCTGTTTTTCAAGGTTTGAGCCCATTTCATCATGTGAAGGACAATCTTAATGCTTCAGCAGACCAAGACATTCAGGATAACACCATGCTTCCAACTCTGTGGACCCAGTTTGGGGAAGAACATTTTCTATTCCTGCTTAACTGTGTTCCAGTGCACAAAGTGAGCTCCATAAAGACATGCTGGAGGAGTTCAGTGTGGAAGAACTTGACTGGCCACAGAGAGCCCTGACCTCAACCCCATCCAGTACCTTTGGGATGAACTGGAACGGAGATTATGATCCAGACCTTCTCTCCAACATCAGTGTCTGACCTTATTAATGCTACAGAATGAATGGACACAAATTCCCACAGAAACTCCAGAATCTTGTGGAAAGTTTTCCAAGAAGAGTAGGAGCTGTTATAGCCAACTAAAGTCCCTGTTTCATCTATACAGTCTCCAACTGTGATATTTGGAGAACTTTTTGCCGCTCAAACTTTCCTCCTCCTGTGTAACAGTTCCAGTGCACCACCTTACTTTATACTTATTTCTCGTATCACACTCTGGACTTTCGGCAGACCCTGAACTTTACCTTCTGTTTACTATTTACTGCCACTACAGACACACTCACATCCTGTTATTTGATTTGTTAGGCTTATAATTTACACTCACTCAATGTGTTTCAGTGCTTTTACTTTCAATGCTTCATATGCAATAATAATGCTAATATTAGTAACTCTGAAAGTTAGTCCTGCTATACTGTTACACCACTGTAGTCTTCACTTAATGTACTGTGCCAGTTTTACATCCCATTCTCACTATACTGTTACACTTGTCTATTTATCGTATTGTTTCTGTCATTCCTTGCACTTTGTTCAGTACTGTAACTGTGTCCTGTGCAATAATAATCACACTGTTTACTACGAAACCAAACCCCTTAATTTCACCCCTTAAAATGACCTTCATTTTGCCCTTAATTTCCAGATAATTAAGGAGAATTAACAGGAAAGGTGCACAGATTAAGGCTGATTAAGAGGTAAAACTACTGAATTTTGCTTTTTAAAAGTTGCCCCTTAAATAAGTTAAAATTAAGGGGTCAGTTTGCAAATTAATGGTCACTTAATTAAAATTAAGGGGGCTCAGGGGCAAATTAAGGCAGGGTTAAGCACATTTTAAGTTGTGTTTCACAGTGAACTAAAACCAAATCCCTTAAAATGACCTTAATGTTGACCTTAATTTCCAGGAAATTAAAGACAATTAAGGGGGAAAATGCACAGATTTAGGTTGATTAAGGGGTAAAACTGCTGAATTTTCCTCTTACTGTTTCAAATCTGCCCCTTAAATAACAAAACCTCCTGAATTAACGCTTAACGTTTAAGATTAAGGGGCTTCACACTCATGCCTTAAATCCACTTTTAAGGTAAAATTAAGCAGTCTGATGTATTTTCAGGGGTAAATTAAGGCAGGGTTAAGCACATTTTAAATACATTGTGTTTCATAGTGTATGGTGCAACACTAGTCAGATTTACATGCTGTTCACACTGTACATTACATTACTGTACATTGGTGTGGCGTTTATTTATTGTTTTATTTGTATTATTTCTGTCATAACTTGCACTGGATTGAATGTTACCGCTGCACTCCAAGGAGAAAAATGTCATCACAGCTGCTGCTGACTATAAAGTGACCTTGATCCCTGAATTTGCATGGGGGGAAATAATCCTGCATTCTCTACCAAGCATTTGCACTATAGATTTAGTCTTAATTATGATGTTTAAACCCACTTTACGAGAGACAAGGTCCCTGCCTTGCCATGAGCGATGCACTTTTCATTATGTCAAAGACTGATCATGTGTGTTACAATGAGTTAATGTGAAGCACAAACACGCCTTGGTTCTATTTTTGAGGTTTTCCGTGCATGTTAACAGTTTCTACACAGAAACAGAATAAAATCGACAGTATTCTTGCTGTATTATGAAGTCGAGGCCTGTAATTAAAGCAGCAGACAGTCAATATAAGTCTAACTGAAGGAACTGCTGAAGTTGACGCGAAAGAGAAATGACTTGTGCCCAAACCCTCCCAGCACCTATTCCAGCAGCTGTGTGTGATTTTCTGGATCATGTGGATCTTGTGGATCTCCAGCTGGCCTCTGCAGCTCAATGGGAGAAAGATCTGGAGACTGGGGAGGATGGGACATTATTTTCTAAACCCGGGTTTCTCAACCACTGGGTCGTTGACCACTGATGGGCCGCGAAGGCTTTTGTTTGGGCCGCAAATCTAAAATCAAGTGAGCAATTGGTCCACAATTGGCTATTTAGTATCATATAATGTCAAGTGGGCCTTAATAACATGCTGTGATAGATTGCTAGGCCTTAATGTTGAAAAAGTTGAGAACTATTGTTCTAAACCTTCTGCTTCTCGTTGGACTGGATATACTGTAAGTTTGGCACCACTATCCTGCTGAAGAATTAAATGTTGTCCAGTAATCCTTAAACCACAAGGAACTGTGTGATGCTGAAAAACTTTTCTTTTTTCGGGATCAATACAAAGTGGATGTCAGTCACTAAAGACAGACCTGGTGTGTCTCTTCAAAACCAATAATTTGGGCCTTTGTAGGTAAATAATGTGTTACTACTGACTGTAAAATATAAAAACCCAGTCAGTTCCACGTGTTGTAAGTATTTCAAATATTTCCTTGTTATAAATAACCAAAAAAAGCCTGTAGTTTAAATACTACCTTCGTACCCGCAAACAATTTAATACCTCTTCATATTAGAACATCATCATTTTTTACTGTCTGGGTTAGAAAATACACCACTGTGGGAAATAATAAATAAAATAAAACTGACCTTATTTTATCTGATACAGGAAACACCTACAGTGAGAAACAGTTATGAATGTTCTGACACTAGAGGGCAATAGAGCTAAAAAGGTGTGGATTACTTTTATTAAAAAGCTAAATATTTCATGTTAAGAAGCTCTTACAGATCAGCAGGCTGTTTAATTATGATCTGAAAAGTAAAGGAGCTCTGTAACAGGTCTCAGTGAACAGTGTAGGTATACACAGTGCAGTCTGTATGACTGTTTCCTCTTTAATCTACTACTGATGGCTTTGCAGTCAACCAGCTATTTTTTTACATCCATATCGAATGTGCCATTTAGGAATCAAAGTCCTTTTAATTGAGAAGCTGGTGAACCATTAATATCACCAAATGCTCAGTATCTTTTCCAATGATGCTCCATCAGGGCTGTAATTCAATTCGGTTCAATTCAGTTCAGTTCAATTCAATTCAATTCAGGCCAGTCAATTGAACTGAATTGAATCAGGCCTGTAATACGGCCCATCTTGGGTTCTATCTTGTTTTTTTTCTTCTGCCTTGTAAGTGAAATGCTTTTTAACAAGGTTCCCATTGACTCTGCCAGTCAAAAACATCACACCCCACATAAACTCCATGAGATGACAGACTCCAAAGCCGGTTTAGATGATTGTACAGATCTTGCTTATGCTTGTAAAGTTTGAGATATTTGTTGAGTTGAATATTCTTTATTCTGTATATTTTATCACCATAGGTTAGTCAGTCTAACTCATTTTCACTACCTTGAATCTTGACAAGTTGATAGATATCAATGTTTTGCAAATAAGTAAATAAATAGCATATGCAGAAAAAATGTTACAGGCTTTCAGAACACTGAAAATAATGTTCAAATTCAATTTTTTTTTAAATAAGACACACTCTAGAGAAAGAATGAACTGAACAGATCATTGAAATTTCAATGTTTTATTAAACTCTGTGTAAATGTGTAGAAGTAGACCTTGGCATGGAGTAATTGAGCTCCAGTGGCTTTTTGGATCAGAGTTAATCCAACATTAGTACCAGACCTCCATAATACTCTCATGGCTACAATCAAATTCTCACAGCAATGTTTGAGAAATCTAGAGAAAAGCCTTCCCAGAAAAATATGTTCCTGCAGCAAATCCCTCCTATGAATATCCTTGGCCTGAGGAGAAACACTAAGAGAAGAGGTGTCTACAAAATTTTTGGACATATAAATGTATGTTTTAAGTAAAGAACAACCATAAAAAAACAGATAGCTCAGAAAAATTTACTATCAGAGGCTTGTTACACCAAGCAGAATATGGCACACTCTGACAGTAGAGCGTGACAGCTGTCTGACACGAAGGTGTCAGTTATTAATTAAAAACGTACCATCTTTGCCATCAGTCATGATCAAACACAGTTACGATTAGCGGACCGAACAGCTTGGAGTGAAAAAGGTGACTAACCACCGGCGTCACTGAGAAATCACTGTCACTGAGAAGTTGCCATCAGCTTAGGAGAGTGTTTGATTACGCTGTACTCACCACTTATCTCCTTATTTGCTTCTATGTCCATCTGCTGTTTGAGGCTTCTTCACAGATCCATAATGTCAGCCATCACAGAGGCTGGCATGCTCCCTGGACGCCAAATGTATTTTAAATCACAGGGCCCCGGACACTCTTAGCTGAGATGAAATGATTTCGGGCGGAGGTTACAGATGCAGCAGTTTTAAGACCCGGCCTTGAGGTAAGCATTTACTCACTGTGGCCTTCATGCGAGGCAGATAAAATATTACACATCACATAAACGTTTCAGCTGCATACGGTGCCCATGGCAGGAGGCCCAGCCAGAACGTTTGATAGAGAGGAAGAAAGAGCCCAATGGAAAGGAGTGCATATGTCATCAAAAACAGGCCAAAGAGCATCTCTGACTTCATCAGCTTTTGGGATAGTTTGAGTACGAAAGCCTTCCATATGATTTTCAGGCTGCGCCTGTGTGTGTTCAGTTTAGTTTTTATTTTTGTTACATGGTCATGGATTGTGAGAAGATTGTGGGTATAAATTCACTTAATTTGTCATTATAACCTGGTGAAATGGTGTTTATCCACTATGCTGTCCAACCAACTGCCCATCAGTATCAGATCTGCACTGACTGGAGCTTTAAAAGCTGCTATACTTGCACTATTCTCCTCCTATCTGTACTTCCATTGCACTTTCAGTCTTCTTTTATGTTCTATGTATTAGTTTATTTCTTTTATTCTTATTTAATTTTATCCTATTCATTTATTTACTTTCTTTTTATTTTATTCCAGTAAAGCACACTGGACGACCTTTGTGTGTGATAATGTGCTGTATAAATAAACTTGGCTTGACACGACTTGATTTGAATCTCCACTTTCTGGGCTAATTCATGGAATTCATAGCCATTTCAGCTCCCAAAGGAATGTAAAAGTAGGAATGGTAATGTCAGCAATAAAACAGTTTATTGCTGTTGCGGCTGCTAGTCTTTAAAACAGGGGAAGCTCATATTAGGCCTTCATCATAAATTTCATTGTTATTTATACGTAAATTCTGAGAAGGTTTCATCAAGAGGCCAGCAGTACATTTTCTTTGTCACGGCATTTCCAGTCTGCCAGTTCACCTTGTCATTAAAGAATGATTTGTACAAACAAAAATGGTTTCTATCACCAGCAAACAACACAGAGCGCAGCAGTTAGTCGTTCAAAATCACCTGCCAATCCGCTTGGGACTGAACTCGAATCTCTGTAGTGCTGGTGTATACTTAAAACATGCTGTCAATCAAAAAAGGGGTCCCGCCCTTTAGACAGCTCATTTTCAAGATTCAAGATTCAAGATTCTTTATTCGTCACATGCATAGTCATACAAGTACAACACGCAGTGAAATGTATC
>JBBJLR010160183.1:0-10881 GCA_037577145.1 Brachypetersius gabonensis
GTGCTGGAGGTAGGATTCGAACCTGTGACCTTTTGGTCCGGAGGCAAGTATCCTACCACTAGGCCACCACCACCCTTTTACTAACTTTCATTTTCTGCTAGACAATAAAATTAATAGATGGGTAAAAAAAATACTAAGGGAGGCCGCCTGAGATTCCCAGGTACTATTAGTAGTTCAACTCTACCTTTATTTTGAAAGTCATCTTAGAATAGAATCTAAAATGGCTAAAATATTGAACAAAAAAAGTCTGCATGCAGTGGTTTGTAAAGAGGGGAGTAATAATTTAAAAGGTTGAGTTGTTAGCCTGCGTTCGCTAATGGCCCGACTCTGAGAGTGCCTGGGTGGGACAACGTATGCACAGGATGGTCTTTTAATATATAAACACTTTTGACTATTATCTTACAGGGCCTGTTGTCTACAGTAGAGGAAAAGCATTTAACAGTGACTTATATTGGCCGCCTCTTTGTGTTTGCTGTGATGTGGTCTGTGGGCGCGTTGCTGGAGCTGGCAGATCGAATCAAAATGGAAAGCTTCCTCAGAAATCACTCAGCGATGCTGAACCTGCCCAACACACAGGAAGACCAAACAATCTTTGAATTCATGGTCAGTGAGACTGGTGAATGGAGCCCATGGTCGATGAAGGTACACTTTTCAAAAAGGATTTTTTTCTGGAGTCAGAGCACAATAAAGATGAATGCTGTATGTATGGAATGAATATGATGTTCATAATTGTTTCTATTTGTGATGGCCATGTGTTGCTTAGTGTTGATAATTGTAATATTACGAAGGCTGTTAAAATGATGTTGGCCATCATTCACATCAGAGTTCATGGGTTGGTCATTTAATGTTCAGAACTCTAACATGAAGCAGACCATCAGAAAGCCTCATACAGACATCCACACTCACCTAAAATGGCAATAACTAAATTTTATGTATCATTATATTTGATAAAGCATGATTTACTCCTCTCTCATGACCCTGCTACTGAAATGTCACTATCTTTGTTGTCATATACATGTAGCCCCTTGGACAAATCATTTGCTGCCAGGTTTTTTTTGTAATGCAGATAAAAATATCAAAGACTAAAGCTGTAACATCACACATTTGAATTTGATTGCTGATATTGGTGTACTGCTTGTTAGCAGTATTCCACAGAGCCTATTAGTACACCCTGCACCAGATGCAGGAGCGCAGGCACAGTGCAAACACTGATCTGAGTGCAGGTTGCACAAACAATGCACCCAAATTATTGTCTGATTATAACTGCAGCAAACGTCAAAGAGAAACAACTGTCTTCACCCAGATTGCAATAAGTAAAATTCAGAACAGCAGCATAATCCTCTTATTCGGGTAAAAGTGTGGAAAATGGCTGCCATAATAAGCTACATTTGTTTTTACCTTTCTTTGTTTTAACTTTGATTCTTTGTGCCAATTTGCATTTGAAAATGGTCAAAATATTGCCTGTAAAATGTTAGTTAACAGCTGAAAAAAACATTAAAAAACATATATTTTTTAAACAAGTTGTAGTGTAAAAATGTACATTATTTAAATTATAAACTCAGTTTTGATTATCTAATGGATTAATATTCAGTGCAAAAGGAGTCTAAATACACCATGAGTTTAGAACCACATTCAGCAACAGGAATATGCCAAATGACTCTTATAGCTGTTAACAAAAAGATTAGGTGATCAACCAGAACACCTGAATATAAGCATTCACCAAAGAGAAGAAGAAAAGGCAATATAGAAAGTAAACAATGGCCAGTACACAGCTAGGCAATTTGGTTGAGACTAAGAAGCTTATCAGAGATTCTGGGATTCTGAGTTTAATTTATCTTGCATATTGGTTATATTGGCAATAATAGAATTTAAAGCTGCTTGGCAATTGTTTAATGATAATCTGTAAAAATCAACTAATGCCATTTTAGGTACCGGAGTATCACTATCCAAAAGACTCAGTCCCCGACTATGCTTCCATCCTTGTACCAAATGTGGATAACACACGCACAGACTTCCTTTTGCACACCATCATGAAACAAGGCAAAGCAGTACTACTGATTGGAGAGCAGGGTACTGGCAAGACTGTTATGATCAAGGTATGCCTTTGCACTGAAGCATTTGTCATGGCACGAATGAGTTCTGATTCTTTGCTGTTTTCTGTATTATCCCCTTAAATGCAATAACTAAATGGTTCACATCTCACTATGTCATCTGAAGCAAGCTTCACTGTGGTTAGGTTCAGTTTTCACTGATCAGTAGGAAGTTTCATTTTGCTTTTCATGAACAGATTTGTTAAACGCACTATGAGACCATAGCCTTTAACATATCAGACACTCCTTGTGGGCCAAGGAATTTCCAGCTTTGTTGTTTGATTTTTTTTCATTAATAAAATGAAATTCTAATTGGTAATTAATTGACAACATCTCCCTGAGTTAAATTCAACGCATTACAAGAGGAGAAAATTTTAATCTCTGCAGAACTGTGGCCCAAAAGGAACCCAGTCTAGCATTCTTGCTTTAATTTGCATTAGAATCCTCATTGTTACCATTTTTATAGGGCTATACCAGCAAATATGACCCTGAGATACACCTGAGCAAGAGCCTGAACTTCTCCTCGGCTACCCTCCCCAGCATGTTTCAGCAGACCATTGAGAGCTACATAGACAAACGCATGGGCACAACATATGGCCCACCTGCAGGGAAAAAGATGACTGTTTTCATTGATGATATCAACATGCCAGTAATCAATGAGTGGGGAGACCAGGTCAGCTAGTCTTCAGTAAAAACTGCACTCAGTCAAATGTCATTGTCTGTCTCTCTCTCTTTCTCTCTCTGCATGCACACAGTTATATACAATTCACGCTTTGCGAAAGTGCATATTTTGTAGTTAAAACAAGTAAAGACATCTGCAGCAAAACCTGCAGCACAATATTTTTGAAGAAATATGCAAAACCCTTTTATCTGTTTAACATAGACATTAGAAAAAGGGGGTACTTTCACAAGTTTCCTGTTGTAGTCACTGTACACGTGCCATATTGATTCATTAAGGCAGGTCACATATTCACATTAATTTTTTGACCACTCATACCTAATGCTAACAATCAGCAATCCTGGGTCCTCTGCACAGTGGGCTGCAGATCTGAAACTGTCTAAATATCAGGGAAAGACTGGAAAAATGTATCAGCACGCCTCTTGCTCACAATTTTCAATGTACAAAAAGGGCTACTTTTAGAGTAGTTTGCTGTCAATCTAATAAATCAATCTAATATTAAGCAGATAGTGCCCAAACCAATGCAATTAACTATAAATATAAACACATACAGGTTTTAAATGGCCCTGACACCATAAAGTAATAACATTATTGCTTTGTTGGCAGATGCAAGATTGAGTTGTCTCGGGTAAAAAGCATTTCTCGTTTGTGGCTTGAGTTATGGTCCATTTCTCTTGGCAAACCATCTTCAATTCCCAGTTACAAGGGTCCTTTCAATGGACTCACATTTTAAAATCACCTATAAATTTTCAATTGGATTCCAGTCTGAAGTTGTTTTGGCCGCAGGTTTGCACACAGGCCTAGGTATCAAGGACACAGGACACTCAGTATAGTGTAAGGCCCCTCCAGACAAAATAAAACCTAAAGCCGTCTCTGTCATATGTGATATATAATAAAATATTGCTATGGCACATTTTGTCCCCAGTCTTGCCCCATGTAACGAGCATTAAAACGAAACAAGAAATCACAACATGGACTAAATTGTTGCCAAAGTAGAACACAGTGTTTCTCGTGTAGTTAACGTTTATAGTTTCCATGCTATTTTGCTAACATGCTGAACCAGCATCATACAGTTAAAGCTACCACTTGCTGTCATTAAAACACAGTGGAGGTTTAATAATTCCTTCTGAGTGAACAGTCAAGGCGGTTAAAGAAGCGGAGCATGGTGTTACATGTATTATTACAACCTCCACTATTTAACGGATAGCGGAGGTTGTAACATTTCGAATGAGCCTCTCGCCCGAAAAACGCTCCCAGATCAGTCGAGCGATGCAAAAAGAGAGGCGCTCCGCTCAGTCGGAAAAAGGTTTTTTTAATAATGAAACAAAGCGAGTTGTTTTGGAGTTGTTTTGTGTTTTGAGCGAGTTTTGTCAAGTATTTGGTCCGCCTGGTCCTGAGTTCTTATTGTTTGAACCAAATGGTGAACCGAGGGCCAGAGCCGACAGAGCGAGTCAGAGCCTTTTGTACAGAATGAAAGGGAGAGAGCGGTGTTGCAGCTGTTACTGATTTATAATTCTGTGGTAAATATATGGATTTCTCCAAACAAAATGACGTCTCTGCTTGCATTAAATGGTATTCTTTTGAACTCTAATTCTGAACCTAAGTTGACGAGACGTGTTGCTGTGGGTTTTCAGTGTCAGAAGGAAAATTCTTCTGACAGGGACGATAAGGATTGCTGGTTTAAAAGAGGTTTGACTCAAGCATAATATTAAATCCGGTATTCCATCCTGTGTTGCTACTTAAAAATACGTTTACATATTTTACTTCTCTGGCACATGACACGTCAGAGTCTTCGCTTTGAAACAAGGCCAACCGCAAACAACAACTCTGTGTGACGGAATTGGGATGTTTTAAAGTTTACAGTCTAAACTGTAAATGTGTAAATTCCAAGAAGGCCACCAAAATAGGGGTGAAAGCTAACAGTGGGCCTTGGCAACATCATAATGGATAGGTGGGCCTTAATGCTGCAAGGTTGAGAACCATTGTTCTAGAGCACAGGAGGTTTTTTTTTTTTTCCTTTTTAAATGTCTGTCTCTTTACTGTTAAAAGTTAACAAGGCAAGTCAGTTACAGAGATGAAATAAGAAACGCATAAATAGTAAGCAATAAGAGTAACCATAAAATTAATACAAAATAACAGCAGGGTTTAAGATGCTCTGAGCTCTTAGACTGCTTTTGAAATCTAGCAGCAACATTTTGAATAAGCTGTAGCTATCTAATGGTCTTTTTGGAGAGGTAAATGAGAAGAGCATTGTACAAGTCACCCATTTTAGCTATAAAGGCATGGATAAGTTTAATAAAGCCTCAGCACATATTAACCTTAGCTATGTTCTTGACAGGATGATTTAGTTATAGCTTTAATGTGATCACTGAAAATAAGATGACAGAAGAGTCAAAAAGAGGCCATGGCGAGACTCATTACAGCAGTCTTTCGAGATCAAATGAACTACTTCTTATAAGTATATACTAGGGGTGCACCAAAATGATTTGGATCTATTTTGACGTACAGAACACAGTTTTAATAGTAATAAATTTGGTTATATGGTGTGTGTATTTGGGTCAATAATTTAATTGGGTTTAAGCATTAATAAATTCAACTCAGGATGAAATACACATGATTCAACACATGATGTAATATTGTCTCATGAATACCGTTATTTAGTAAATTTAGCAAGAGAGTGCACTCTTCCAGTGTTAAAAATTTTGATAATTATTTATTTATTGTGTTTCTCTTGGATTTTCCTCAGATCACTAATGAAATAGTTCGTCAGTTAATGGAGCAGGGAGGTTTCTACAGCTTGGAGCGTCCTGGCGAGTTTATCAGTGTAGTGGACCTGCAGCTAGTAGCAGCTATGATCCATCCGGGAGGGGGACGGAACGACATCCCACAGCGCCTCAAACGCCAGTTCTGCGTGTTCAATTGCACACTGCCTTCTAATTCATCTATAGATAAGATCTTCCACACCCTGGCATCTGGATATTTTTGCACAGAAAGGGGTTTTACAGAGAGTGTGTGCTTCCTGGCTGAAGCCCTTGTCCCCACCATCAGGAGCTTGTGGCAGACTGTTAAAAACAAAGTAATGGTTCTGTTATACAAATAAAAGTGGATTTTTTTGTGAAGTATATTTCTGCTGAGGCACATTTTGTTCCCCTGAAAAATATTTATATTTTTAAATATTGGACTTTGCTTTCACAAAAACTGAACTACTATGCTAGATTAATAGGGATATACACATGAAAAGTGTTATGCAACACTGTTGCAGCCTAATATGCACCTCAGTCATGATGGCATTGCTGCTTGTTTAATTATTCAGATTAAATATCTATTTTAAATTAGTTTCAAAAGTAGTACTGTTGAACATATGCAACGTGAAGATGTGTATATGTTACCTGTTAACATGCTGTACAATGTATCTTCCTAGATGCTGCCCTCACCTGCAAAGTTCCATTATATCTTTAACTTACGGGACTTGAGTAGGATATGGCAAGGTATTCTCAACATAGGAACTGAAGTGTGCAAAGGACAAGAGCTGCTAATATCTCTCTTCTGCCATGAGTGTACACGGGTCGTTGCAGACCGTTTTATTGATGAGAATGACAGGGAGGTCTTTGATGGCATTTTAAAAAGGGTAAGTATATGGAATGAGCAAAATGCAGTAGCAGTGTGATAACTGGTCATCAAAATCTCTCCAAAAATTAAGGCAATTGTGACACATTTTTGAGGTTTCCTTCAGTGATTTGGTATTAGCATTCAAATATGTATACTGCGCTGTCTTTTGAGTAATATTCTTTAATCTTCAGGTCACCATAGAGACCCATGGGTCAGATCTGATAAAAAGCGTTTCATCAGAGGAGTATTTTGTGGATTTTCTAAGAGATGCCCCTGAGACGACCGGAGACGAAGTCGAAGAAACTGAAGTTTCGGTTCCAAAGATCTATGAGCCTGTTCCTTCATTTTCAGCCTTATCAGAGCGCCTTGCCCTGTTTCTGCAACAATACAATGAGTCGGTGAGGGGCACTGCCATGGATCTGGTCTTCTTTAAGGTCAGTAGTAGACTTTCTGAACATTTTTGTGCTTGTGTCCTGCAGTGGAAAAATGTTATTACTTTGTTGTTTTTAAGAGACACACCTGTAATTGTCCTACCTATCCAACCAGGATGCAATGATCCACCTAGTGAAGATATCGCGGATAATCCGCACACCCCAAGGCAATGCTCTTTTAGTAGGAGTGGGAGGATCAGGAAAGCAAAGTCTCACACGTTTGGCCTCTTTCATTGCTGGTTACCAAAGCTTCCAAATAATCCTCACAAGGTGAGAAGTCTCCAGAAGCGCATGCATAAAACATACATACTTATAAAAAAAGTTTTCTATTTATTCCATTAGGAAATTATTGGTTATTAACTCTACTTAGTGTATTAATTAAATGTTTTAAATTGGTTATTTAATTGTTATTGTATTTCGTGAATTTTAAGAATATGTGGCAAGTCTGTCATGTACATGTAGTTACGTTTTAATAATGCTAAATATTCACATATTACTCCTTAAAGAACCTACAATGCAGGTAATCTCATGGAAGACCTGAGGACCCTATACCGATTAGCAGGACTCCAGGGCAAGGGTGTTACCTTCATCTTTACTGACAATGACATTAAGGATGAATCATTTCTTGAGTACATGACTAATGTAGTGGCATCTGGTGAGGTCTCCAACCTGTTTACCCGAGATGAACTAGCCGAAATCACTCAGGATCTGATTCCTTCCATGAAACAACAATATCCTCGCTGCCCTCCAACCTCAGACAATCTTTACAAATACTTCCTGTCTAGAGTGCGCAGTAACCTGCATGTGGTTCTCTGCTTCTCTCCAGTGGGAGAAAAGCTTCGTTCTCGTGCTGTTAAGTTCCCAGGTCTGATCTCAGGTTGTACCGTGAACTGGTTCCAGCGATGGCCCAAGGATGCATTGGTGGCTGTGGCTCAGCACTTCCTGGCCAGCTATTCTTTCCAGTGCTCGGATAATGTGAAGCAGAGTGTGATTGCATCAATGGGGACATTCCAGGATCTGGTGTCACAGACATGCACTGAGTACTTCCAGCGATTTAGGCGGCAGACTTATGTGACACCCAAATCATACTTATCTTTTATTAAAGGATACCAAGCCATTTACTCTGAAAAGATTGCAAATGTAGGAATGCTGGCAGAACGCATGAACACAGGTATGCATTAGCCTCGAATACCTGCATTAGCCTAAATGTAGAAATGTGTTTAATATGCATTAAATGTGATATTATATGAATGATTATATGAAGTTATCATTATAATCAATCAACTGATTCCTCTTTAGTATCGCATGGGTACAACATTATAAGCACATTGATACCTTCTGCAGGCCTCGATAGACTAAAGGAAGCAGAACAGGCTGTGAATCAACTCTCCAAAGACCTGGCAGTGAAAGAGCAGGAGCTGGAAGTGGCATCTCATAAAGCAGATGTAGTCCTTCAAGAGGTTGCCATCAAAGCACAGGCAGCTGAGATGGTCAAGACACAGGTACAAAAAGTGAAAGACAAAGCCCAGGCCATTGTGGATGAAATAGCAGGGGACAAGAAAGCAGCAGAGTCCAAACTCGAAGCAGCAAAACCTGCACTAGCTGCTGCAGAGGCTGCACTGCAGGTGAGGGTACAGATTTTGATCAGCCTTGTGCTTTACCGTCATACATTTTTATTATGTTGGCAAATAATATAATAGAAATAATTACAGTAAACAATATAACTTTAGTATATGCTTTGCTGAAGTTTTTAACAAAAATTTAAAGTATTTCAACGCTTCCCCTAATTGTTGAGTGCAGGTTTCGAAGAGCTCAGTAACTTAAAACATGGCGCAGTCATAGCTGCCATTTTTGGGATCAGTTTGTGAATTGGAACATTTGACCTCACAGGTTTCATTTTCATCTGCTGTTTTTTAGACAATAAAGCCAGCAGACATTGCAACAGTGCGTAAGCTGGGAAAACCTCCACATCTGATCATGCGAATCATGGACTGCGTACTGCTCTTGTTCCAACGGCGAGTGGATACAGTCAGCATTGACCCTGAAAAGCCATGTTTGAGACCCTCTTGGAATGAAGCCCTTAAACTCATGAACAACTCTGCTTTTCTCAGCATGCTGCTCAACTTTAATAAGGTTAGTTTGCAATCTGAAACCATCTTAGGATTTGAATTCTAAGCTAGATGCATTTCTGCAAGTAAATGCAAAGTGTGACTGTGTAGTTGCTATAAAACCAGTGCTTGGAGACACGTAACACTTATTTTATGGGCAAACATTATTTTTCAGAGATTCATAGTCCAGTGACTTATCTCTGCATTATGTGGAAACTGAACGTACCACCTCTTACCAAACCTTTTATGGTTATGGGCAGTTGAAGTAGCCGCATTCAGAGGGTGATTATCCGTTTTCTCTCCCGATACATGTGACACTGAGTTTTAGTTTGGGGTTTATTAGTTACAGCTGTCTGCATCTGTATCACCACTCTGTACAGACATTGAAACATTTGAGTTAAGATAAGAGAAAAGATAAACATTTATTAGTATCACAAGTGGGAAATTTGTTTGGTCACAACAGAAAGTGGACAGTACAAAGTTAAGAGCAGAAAAATTAAGAAAAACAATAGAATAGAATAAAAGAAAATATAGTATAAATATGCACATCTGTATTGTAAAAATATACATACAGTATATGTATGTAAACTGTAAGTATAATTAAATTACAAATTTAAAAGTAAGACTAAATGTAGGCTCAGGCAAGTTGTATGCATGTACACAGTAAATGTATTTATATACAGAATGGATGTATAAGTAGAAATGAGAACACTGTAGGTGCACACACACACAGGTACACAATGGAGAGACAGGCCTTGACAATAGCATTAGAAATGCACCAGAAAACTTGCACATGTTCACTTGCAACATTTCACATTCTGCCCAGCAGTAATCGCTTCACCCAAAAATTGCACATGTTGTATCAGATAAACTCCTGTGTACTCCAGCTTGTCCCTCAGGATTGTGAGAAGAATGGTGTTGAAGGCACTGGAGAAATCAAAGAAAGTGAAAATTCTGTCATATGGGATCACACCACAGCACAAAATTCTTCCTCTGCACTTAACCCATTCACCAAGTGAAGGAGGGGGCGCCCGGGGAGCAGTGTGTGGGGATGGTACCTTGCTCAGGGGACCTTAGAGATGCCTAGCCTTGGGAATCGAACCTGGACTTTCTGACCACAGGGTGAATGCCTTAACCACTAGGCCACCAGCTGCCCTCACATGATTCTTACAGTGCTCCCAGCGGTTTCCAGGTGAGAGATGGCATCATCCACTCCAGTGCCAGACTGTTAGACAAACTAAAGTGGGTCCAGTGATGAGCTCACCAGGGGCCGAAGCTGAGCCAGGAGCCTCTCCAGGGTCTTCATCAGGTGGGATGTCAGAGTCACCGGCCTGTAGCTGTTGCGGTCCTTGGGATGTGGGATCTTCGGCACTGGTACTACACAAGAGGTCTTTCAGAGTGGTGGAACTCTCCCCAGCTTCAGGCTGAAATGCATTGAAGTTAAGGGGAAAGAACGAGGGATGACAAAAGTAAAAAAAGGACGAGTGCGTGTCAAGGTGTTTGTTAGGATTTGAGTGATCAGGCCTGTGTGAGTGAGTGAGGTATGGATGGATGAATGGAAGGAAGATAGATAGATGGTTTAAATAGGTGTGTCTTTGGGGTCGTGGCCCGAGGTCTCATATGAGTTTTCATAAGTCTTGGTCACTGTATAGAGCCTGAAAGTCTCTTCTTCTGAAACTGCATTCATTTCAATGGGGTAAAAATTAATGGAAGTGAATGGGGGGAAAAAAGACATGAGTGAAAAAATGCAGGTCCTCACTGACTGTGTTTGTGTGTCGGGGAAGTTGGCCTGAGGCATCACATGAAGTTTGGTGGGTTTCGGACGAAGCGTGTTTGAGAAGGATTATCTGAAAGTTGAGTCCTATTCATTCCCTACGACATAACGTTGCAAAAAGAACGACATAACGTAGCAAAAAGCTGTGAACAAGCACGCATTTCCAGATCGGCCCCAACGTGTCAGAATT
>JBBJLR010160201.1:0-14553 GCA_037577145.1 Brachypetersius gabonensis
TGTGTGTGTGTGTGTGTGTGTGTGTGTGTGTGTGTGTGTGTGTGTGTGTGTGTGTGTGTGTGTGTGTGTGTGCGTTTTCCATTTTCAAGTAAAATATGTATCTTAGGGACGAACACATAGACAGGGCACAGCACAGAGGGTTTATTTTTTATTCCCAGAGCAGGAAGGGCCGTCTGTGAGCCCTGTGCTGGCTGACCGTTGTGAATAGCCGGAAACGTCCCACCAGGACATTTTCCACATCCTGTTTATGTCTCCTATAGGCCGGGACAAAGGTGTGTTAGTGAAGGTACTTTTCGCGGAGTAACTGCATGAGGGCTGTTTGGAGCAGTCCGCCGCAGTCGCTCCAGCTCTGTCAAACGATGTCTACAATTACAAGTGACCCTAGGCTTCCATTTTATTAACAGCTTAAATGTGTTTTATTTCACATCCTGAAGCATTGTTCATTGAACTGGATAATTCTTCATATCTGCTTCATGACAGGTCTGTACTGTCCACCATTGTCCCCACCTGATTCATGTAAATCTGCTTTAGTTTGAATTCTGTAATATTCTATAATATCAACAAATTTTGTTTTCAAAATCAATCAAAATACACTGTGTAATTCACTCGACATACATATTAATAATACATGTTGTTAGAACAGCTTTTTTACACTGTTATACTAGAATTTACTGCATGTGAAAGGTTCATGTTAAGTGGACCAATAGAAGGGTTTAACTCATTGATCATATTGTATCAACTTACATTTTCTTTGTCTCCTGAAATGTTTCAATTCAGCAGAGACAGTGAAAATATACTGTAATACTTAATTACTTGTGACAGATAAAATTATGAAGTAATCCTAAAATGCTAGTCCTGTTTAACCTCACTGGTTTTAAATAAAGCAGCAGGCTTGTGAATTAAATATCTATATGCCTGAATGATTCATTCGTAGTTCGTAGGTTAATGTGTGGCTTAACAAACGTGGCTTAAAAACATTCCTCTGAAACTGGTCAGGTTCAGGGAATGGACTGAAAATTAGAGTGTTTGAAAACCCTTCAGGAATCCTGGAGAACAGGTCCACAAGACAGATACAAGAAAGTCTGCAAGCAAAATATGCAGAAATGAGTGATGAGCGACTCCACACTTTTGAAGGCTGCTGTGTTTCTATCAAATATATATTATATAGTGTTGCTCTGTGTGTTGCAGAATGTGGGGAAAGCTCTGCGCTACAGTTGGAAGTGTCTGATGTTTGGTCTTCATAATTTCACTGTGGGCTACTCCACCCCCCTCACCGCGGCCGCCACACTCGTCCCAGAGTTCAAAGCAGGACGTACCAAGAGCTGAGGATAGCTGTGATCCTTTCTGGACCTTCCAGCATCTCATACTGTGTTTCAGACTGTGTGCCTTGATGGCCCTGTAATGGGTTACTGTTGGTAACAATGGCACCCATTCCTGCTCTGGAGAGCACTGGTTCATGCTTTAAAACTGTAATTTGTATTTTGTAAATAGTGGTTTGTTCTGTAACCAAGAAAAGTAGTATATTTGTAATAAAAGCGTGTCCTTCAGGCCAACTGTAAAACGGGACTGTGCAGTATAGCACATAACTGTACCTCTTTATATCTATTTACTTTCGACACTAAACAAATTTAGTTTCTATGACTTACTAAGTTGTATCCTGTCGTTTAAATCAGATAACTTATGTAAGTTCCAGTTTTATACGTATTGAGTTACACTGAAAAAGTGCTGCACTGAATTGACTTGATTCAAATGTGTAGAAAATTTCCATTCAAAAATTACATTGCATCAATACACTTAATGCAAATGGAAAGACACAACTGTGCTGATGTAATATACTTTATAATGCACCGCTGCACCACTACCCTCGCTCTCTACATGAAGAATATGACCTTTGTTGTCAAGTCAATCAAAAATCCTTTTAACCAGAGAAAGAAGGGCAATGTGAGGTGAAAGACGGAGAGTTATTTATGTCTGTAGTGGTGGTTTGGGATGTTGCCTGTTGTTGTGTGGTAATCTGTTCAGGAACTGCAGGGATTTAAAGACAGGAAGGCTTCAGACAGGAAGAGAAAAGAGAAAACAAGATGTGGTGCCAGAGTGCAGAAAGTGTGTTTCAGTTTTTATGGTCATGTCCAGTAGTGATGTGTGTGATGTCTGATCCCAAAGGAAAAGAAAATTCTAAATCAGATTTCTTCTTTGTCCAGCCTATGTCTCCTATTTTGACAATTTTCTCACTTTTCAAATTCAGCTCTTGAGAACGATCCTGAGAAAGGGGTGCTGAGAGACTCAGACTTCAGTCATCTCCAAATAAGAAGATGATTTATTTTTGATGAGACATAGAAAATGTAAACATACTTTTCTTATTTAATTTAGGATTAGCTTTGACTTATGATGCTGCTCCATTGTTCACTTGAAGTGCCCCACATTTGGTTAGCTGCATATATATCAAACTGACCACCTGTGAACCCCCTAACACCCCTGACACAATCCTGACTCAACCAGGTGGTCAGGACCTTTCTTAGCTCAAAACACATGCAGAAGTCAAAGCAACTGCCCACTGTCTTCTGTTAATGAGATTTAATAGAATTTTTGTTCATTTACTATTATGGTCTATGTTAATGTACTGTACGCCATATGTGACACCAGAGCATTCCTGTATTTCAGTTTATTATCAGCTAAATTCACAGGTAGCATGATTGTTAACCTGTCAAAATCTCAAGCTTGCTACACCCTAAAACTTAATAATGACATTTAAGGGGGTTTATTGTTATTATTTGCTATCAAGCAGCGAAAGTGTGCTGCTGGCTAATGATATTAGTATGACAGATAATTTGTCAAATAAACTGTTTCGTGTGCATTGTCTTATAGAAACAGTGGCAACGTTCTCTACACTCCTATAAACACAAAAGAGCTTCACAGATATATAGATACACTGGCCAACTCTTATGTGTCTACTTTTAGCATTAACATGTGCACTGTTTGCCTGCAACAACAACATAATTCTACTGTAAATGGCTTTATTTTTATTAAATGCAAAAAGAGAACTGCATGAGTTAATGATATGATGTAGATATGATTCCGTGTATTTGTAACTACTGATCTGTGTTATTTTCAAGAAAAATCCAAGGGACAATAACTCTGGGCTAATGTAAACAGGCTTGCTGATGGGAAATGTTCTCTAGTTCTGAACAATGATATTTTTTCACTCTTATGTAGTGACTGATATTATCTGTATGTGTTTATATCAAATAAAAATATAAAATATGAAAAAAGGCCTGTTTGTGTTCATTTCAAGATATAACTGGAGGGAGAGGCACTGGCTAATGTAAACACAGGCTTGGCTGTGGTGGTGTTACAAGGTGTTGAAAAAAAAGAAATGTTGACTAGTTCTGAAACAATTTATATGTGTTTATATCAAAGAAAAAAAATCCTGAAGAAATATTGAGATGAGCCTGCCACGCATGTCCTGGAAGAGATGGTTTTCCTAATAAAGTGGCCTAGCAGTATGAATGTGGGATGTATGAAAACAAAGGAAAATATGAGTGCAGTGCTTGGATTGGATAAAGGGATGGATGGGGAGACGTGATTGAAGATTTCCTGTGAAATTTCAGCTAGTTTCGTCACTGTATGGAGACTGAAGCTGCATTCATTTTAATTGATTAAAAAAATAGAAGTGTGAAAAATGGGGGGAAAAGGATGAGCGATAGCAAAGAAACGTTTTGGACATAACTGAGTGTGTTTGTGCATCGGCTGAGTTGGCCTGAAGTATCACATGAAGTTTGGTGGGTTCCGGACAAAGCGTGTCTGAGCAGAACAATCTTAAGGTTGAGCCCCATTTATTCTCCAGGGAACTTTTTGGCATCTTTGTTGGCAAATAGGGCTGCCAGAGTAACTCAAAACACCCACAAAAGTAATACCACACCTCACACTGCTGAGCCCGACACACTGCTGGGTTTGTTTTGATATATAGTCTTCTGTTATTATTCTTCTGATCGAAGAATAATAAATACAGACAGAGGTGAAGGATAATTTGAGAGTCCGCTTAAAATGAACAGGCCCATAAATATGATTTTATAAAGGTCTGTTGGCGCTCATTTCAATACCCCAGCACGGCCGGTGGTGGCGCTATTGAAATTCTCCGCTCTTTCACCCTCAAGAATAAGAGAAGGACAGTATCATGGCGGGATTCATGAAATCGAAAGAAGGGTTTTATTTTGTAACCGTCGGGACGAGGAAAGCTGTATTTTCTCTTCTGTTTTTACTTCTTTTGTCGCAGCACTCTTTAGGTAATGCTCTTTATTCACAGCTCGACCTGTGTCTGCAGGAAGGGGGGCTGCTATGAGGAAGTTAGCTGTTGTTTGTTTCCTGATGGAGCAGGAGTAATGCTCCTGTTGACCAAGTTTTAGAGTTTAAATTGCTTAGAAATCGCTTTAATTTAAACCTGACTGTACAGACGTAGTGGGTAAAAAAACAATACGAGAGGTGTGAGGTAACGTTATGAGTTCATATTAAAGTAGTAAGTTACTGTTGTTACTGTAACACACGCTGAACAATGTGAAATTCTTTCTCTGCGTTGAACCCATTCACCAAGTGAAGCAGTGGGTTGCCACCAATGTGGGGTGGCCGGGGAGAAGTGTGCTGATCGCAGGGGCATTTCTCTAAACACTAGGTCACCAGCCACCTGTGGGGAGCAGCCTTAGCGCCTTTAATTTGTAAAATCTCTCTTGTTTATGCACTGTAACAAAACAATTCCCCCTCTAAAATCACACTTCTTACTGTGGAGCAAAGCAAAGTTAGGTCAGCCCTTAAATTTCATGAACTAAAATATAGAGCCTAAGTGATTTAGGAGTTGCTCAATCAGAAGGTTATTGCCACACTGTGTGCTGTGCTATGGTGAGGTCATGTCTTACTTTAAGGGGCAACTTTATCTTTTATAAAACATTTATAAAAATCTTGCTGACCAAGCAAGGGTCAGTGTAGCACTTAGGGGTGTTAGAGGTGCATGATTTTACTGGGTACAAATCTATATGGTCAGATTTTAGCTTATAATAATATTGGCATGAGGTGCACGATGTAGGAAATATATCAGTACTGCAATGTCTGTTGCAATATTAAAGGGCACATATCACTTTTCTTAGAAGTTAGAAGTCTCTGAAATGGTATGTTTACTCCCCACATCCATACATTCCCTGTATGGAAAATAAGCAACAAAAACATTTCATAAAACCAACATTCTTAAATATATCGCCTTATCCCACCACCCATTTATACACCAACAGTTTTAATGGTTAAAGATAAAAAAAAAATAAGCTTTTCTTAAATTGCATAAAGACCTCCAGTAACTCCCCAGGAGCTGTGATTGGTTAGAGGCTTGTGCGCATTGCCGCCTCCTGCATTATCAGTAATCAGAGACCTATATTGTGATAATGACTAGCAAACAACATATTTTGCAGCGCTAGATTTGGATAGATAATTTACTGGGATTATCGATTTACATTTGTTGGTCAATAACACTGGGTAACAAATTTTTCGGAAAGGTCTGTTTCTTTGCAATTTTTTATGTGTCTTAGTCAAGTTTTGCCCTCTGATTCAGAAAATCACATTAAACCTTTCCTACCTTCAATAGTTCTAGAGAGAAACTAAATTATATGTATATTTTATATGTATAATAAAAGTGTTTTTATACTACCATTAGTTTCATATTAGTCCCACTGATGTGTGTGCCTCATGCTTAAGGCTTGCAACCCTGTTATCTACATGTACAACAAACAAACAACATATTCATATGCAAAAAGCTGTAAGCATAACAAAAGACCATGTCAGCCGAGCTGCCCTAGTTTAGTTTTTTGTAAAAATGACACTTCTAACTAAACCCGACATGAAAATAAAACATTACCACCAAAATCAGCGTGCCAAGATACACTGCAAACACTACAAAATGTAATGAAACTAATTTTTGCCTGGTGTTATTTGCCTTGAGATTTGATGTCCCCTTTTTAAATTATGGGCAGCTGGTAGCCTAGTGGTTAGGGTGTTCACCCTGTGGTCAGGAAGTCTTGGGTTGGATTCCCAAGACTGTTAAGTAAGGTACCGCCCCAAACACACTGCTACCTGGACGCTGTGTTCCTGGCTGACTGCTGCTTCACCTGGTGAATGGGTTAAATCCAGGGGAAGAATTTCATGTTGTTCACACTGTGTGCTTTCACTTAATCAGTAAGGTCAGTAATTGCTGCCATGGCGGTATGTAAATGTGCCACCAGTTTATCGGAATTATGCAATTTCAGTCTTTGTTTTTTATGTAGGTGCTGTACTTAACACTGTTGATCTAGTCGATGGACAAGAAGTCAAAATGCGTGAAGCGCAGCACTTTTGCTACAACAATCCATTGCCTGTTCCTGGATGGAAGGAGACCTGGACGAGAATTCAGGTTAGGCTTCTGCGTATCTACCTGTACATATTTACAAGCAGTTTGGGCTGTGTTTTACAAAGTATAATTTTTCAGACATCTGGAAAATTGAATTGCACAAAATGAGGCCTCTACACTAATGACATCATAATTTATAGGTACAAGTGTGGAGCTCTAAGGAGCTGAAGGTTACTGTTGTAAATGATGAGGAGGAGCTTCTGGAGCTTGAACGTTTTAGCATCTGGTCACTGGTGCAGTACTTCATCCGTGAGCGGAGTAATGAGACCACGGTGAGCATCGGCCTCTTCAGCCAAAAGACATGTTTCCGAGTGGACCCTTCAGATTTCAGAACGCTCTACACAGTAAAGCCAAGTCGAAGTGAGTTAGAACTGCTTTTTACTAATGTCCAAATATCCTATCTGTAAGTCTGGTTTAAAAGAAAACCCGACTGTTGCTAGGGCAAACTTACATCCTAATATGAAGAGCTCAGATGCAAAAGCCTCCAAGTTCACCTGACCACTTAATTTTAATGATACATTTATTATTTGGTGAAAAAAATGTGTTCTTTTAAGAAATCTATCTTCTGGGGTGCTCGGGATAACTTTTTGTCATGTAATTAGATTGCAATTTGTCAGGCCGCTACCCTAAGACCTGTCCAACCTGGGTGTCCCACCTGAAGGCTAAGCTTCTGCTGGTGTAGCTCTTAGGCTCACTGAGGCACGGAAACCCCCTGACCACAATAAGGTAGCAACCCCTCAGGGGGAAGACTGAAAAATAAAACAACAAAAAATAAAATGAAATATTCCTCATCAGATGATAAAACATAACATTTACATTAATTGGATGACCTATATCAAATATATTGAAACCAAACAATAACACTTCTCACTACTGCCAATATTAACAAAACTAAAAAGCAAGTGGATTTCCAGAGGATTTTTCAGCTACTGTAGTAATCTTGTCCATTTTCAGTTTGTGGGTAATTTATTATTATCTTTCTCAACATTTGTTTAAGGCCCAGCGTAGAGCCGGCTCCGCTTCACATCATGTTTTTAAATACAAGCAGTGAGATGTAAGCACTAGAGGCAGACATTTTTTCGGGAATCCCGTGGGATGGGAAACAAAATCCCTTTTAAAAATGTGATTGGGACGGGACTGGAAAAAACGGCAGTGGGCGGGACCGGGAAATTTAAGTGGGCGGGACCAGGACACTTTTTTACGTAACTGACAGATTTTAGCCCAAAAAAACAACAACAACACGGCAGTGAGAGGGAATGGGAGTCATTCTTCTGGTTTTGGGACGGGACGGGATTTTCTCCCAGTTTTTTAATGGGATTGGGACAGGAGAAGTTTAAAAATTCACTCCCGTGTCACCCTCTAGTAAGCACGCGTTTTTATTCAACAGAAACAGAAAATGTAAACAATAATTGGTTTGAGAGTGGACCTTTTTGCAGTGACCACGTCTTTGTTGTGGGGGAAACCTTTTTTGTGTGACATGCTTTACACATTTTTGGCAAAATGATTTGATGTACATATACTACGTGTGGAGAGCATTCACTTAACATCATTATCTCTTTTTGATGGCGTTTAGAGGCTTTTGCATCTGAGCTCTTCATATGTTCTGCTGCCTGGACAATAATATCACAAAATGTAACATTAATGAAATTGTAACATTATACTTGTGGATGAGATTGCGTGTCTCTGCGCTTATCACACTGTTCATGATATTATAATCAGCAAAAATTGCCATCATGAACATAAAGCTTCTTTTCTTATGTAGAATATGACATTTACCTGTTCTTGGTGTTCCTGGCGGGAGTCTTGCTGTTCTTCTTTGCAGAAGTTCTTAGCAGGTAATGACACTTTTTTATCCTCCTAAACTGCTTCACTTCTTAATGATATTCTATATTATCATTTATTACAATCATTGAAAGCTTTGACTCTCCAAAAGAGTAATTATTGGCTTCAGCTATTTTCACACTTTTTTTGTTTGTTTTGGCGATTTTTTGTTTGCTTTTTTTGTGACCTGCTATCTTTTTTCTTTGATTTTCTTCAAATTGTGATGGAAAGATGCACCACAAACACACAAATGTTCACTGACTGGGTTAAAACTGCCAGGGATCATATATTGTCTGTACTTTTTGCTGTACTAAAGACGCTTGATGACTACCTTATCTGCGCATTTTTTATTTATTTTTTAATAATCGAATTAAGATTAACATATCAGGTCACTGATGTACCCAAAACGGTCCATGTCTGAATGACTTCACTATTTTTAATTACTTGTCTGCCGTTTAGTTTTTGGCAGGATGATATGAGCCCCATTCGAGAGTTTAATGATGATACAGAAAGATTATGTGTACAGTGTACAACTGATGGGCCGCTAAAAGAAGTCGAAAGCATGCTCTGATGTTGAATTAATTTGGACCATCATAAAAATGCAAACCTGGATGAATTGAGTGTTCACTTGGGCCAGAACAGACCAAATACAAAGAAAAGGTTTGGTCCATACAAAACCATGGTGGGTAAACTTGTACTTGTCTTTAAGGAGTCAGCTGTTCTACTACTCCACAGGAATGAGTACAGGGCTCATAGCATCCCTCCTCATTCTCATCTTCATCCTCGGGAAATTTTTGCCCAAGGTAAGATTCAATACATCATGTCTAACAGCATATTTTACCATTTTAATGTGAATTTTGAAACAGTTTATTATTTGACTGTATATACAGTAAAAATATCCATAAAAATATAGGTTCATGTGAACATTTTGCTTGTACTGTCATGAAAATGAATGTCTGTATTGACCTTTCTTCGTGTTGTGCCTTACAGAAAAACTCTTTCTATGTGCTGATCTTTGGAGGCTGGTCCTTCTCTTTGTACATAATCCAGCTAGTGATTAAGAACCTGCAGCTCATCCTCAAAGAGCACTGGCACCTAGTGCTGGGTAAGGATAGTATCCTTAGTATATTTGCAAATGCAGCTCAAAGAAAATGCATTTAATGTCTTCTAAAATAGCCGCAACCTGCATGCACTAGATTGGATTGGAGTCAACGAAAATACACACAGAAAGCCGATTGTAAAGCGTGCAGTGCCAACATTTCTAGAGGCGGTGCATCCACAAAGACTTTCTCAACATCGGCATTCATTTACCGTATAAAATAAAAACATCCCAATCGCCATGCAGAGTATGAAGCACAAAAGAGGCAAGACCCTTCGAGCACACCCACTCCATCTGAGTCAGACGTTTTTGAAAAAGCAAGAAAGTTTTCCAGTGATGTTCCGAATGCATTTTGTTCATGCACTTGAATTCACTAGTTTTATGTGAGAATATATTTAATTGTATAATATTTCAGCTATCTTGCTTTAAGGCTATTCATGAGTGGGGCCACGTAAAATATTTTATTTCAAATTTTATTTTATATTGTGCATGGTTTAAATGCTAAATAAATATTTTCATAGTAACAGATTTATTCTTTGAACCATGAATATTTATTTATGCAGTTGCAGTGCTTGGCTTTAGAGAGGTAAGTACATACAATACAGGCTGTAACGCCAATGTTGCAAAAAATTGGTGTATATATATTTGTTTGTTTTAAGCTGTTGGGAGTACTACTTTTCCAAGATGTGGACCTACTGCTACAACCTACAACCTTTTCTTTAAATCAAAATATTATTCTACATTTGCCATACGTTGAATGTTTGTGTGTTTGTCTCCAAAGCTTATGTTGCAGTTGTGGGATTCATCAGCTTTGCAGTGTGTTACCGACACGGCCCCCTGGTGGACAAGCGGAGTGTTAACATCCTGTCCTGGACCTTGCAGATATTTGGCTTATTGCTGATTTATGCTGGCATTCAGGTGCAGCAGGTGGCTCTAGCGATCATGGTGGCAGCTTTCTGCTCCAAAAACCTGGAGTACCCTGTGTCCATGGCAATCACTATTTATCAGTGAGTAAAACGCTGAAATCCACAAGTTTCCATCTGATTACGCATCTGTATTTTCTCAAGATGGTTCAGGGTCTTGAGAAAAAAAAAATAACACCTTAATGACTTTTTGTTAATATTGTTGTAAAGGAAGCTGAAGTCAAAAATACACTGGAGACCAGAACCTCGGCGTCTGCTGACTGAGGAGGAGTACCAGAAACAGGCTGAGGTGGAGACTCAGAAAGCTCTGGAAGAACTAAGAATGTACTGCAGCAGCCCAGATTTCAACACCTGGAAAACTGTGTCCAGATTGCAGTCCCCCAAAAGGTAGGACAAGTGTAGAAACATACAATGATAGCTGTGTACCTTTAATAACCTTTTGCCATCCAACTGGTCTCACTGCGAGAGCAGAGTGTTGAAAACAGCAGTGTTTTTATACCTTTCCTCATTAAATAAGATTTAATAAAGCACAATGAGGTGCTTGTGTAGGAATTTAACAGACACTGGCATGGAGGGATTGTCATAGAGATGCAGATTTTAAAAAATAAGTCTCTGTGGTCTATTTTTTTTCTGGAACCGTATTGTGTGTTTTACAAAGTAAAGTTGGCTCAGCCAATCAGGCCTTAGAACCATGTGCCCTATATTCAGGTTTGCTGACTTCGTTGAGGGCTCTCCTCACCTGATGTCCAACGAATTATCCGTCCATGCTCAGGAGTACGGTTTGGGGGGTTCATTCTTCGAAGATGACCTGTTTGAAACAGACGAGGAAGATGAGGAGGAAGAAGGGTGGGAGACTGAGGTGGATGAGAACCCCAATGTTAGCTCAGCATGGAACCACACACAAAGAAAGAACTGAGAGGAAAAAGGCATCGGAGCAGATTTGGCTTTGAACTTCCTTCAAGCAGGAGATCAGAAATGTGAAGACAGTGTGTTCTGCACACACAATTTAAGGTCAAGGACATAAGAAAGCAATGACCAGTACAAAACAGCCAAGAGACTCTTAACCACTGTTATTCTGGCCTAAAACTGGTGGTCAGTGTTATGTTTGTTTGTTTGTTTTATGCTCTTATTTGTTTTCCTTTTTTTCTATTTCTTTCATATGAAAAACTGACCTGTGTATTTTTCTTTGTCCTACTAGTGGTCTTTACGTAGCAAAAATAACTCTGTTTTATTTGCATGTTCATCCAGTTGAAGAATTTGCTGCACAGACATTTACCGTTTTGTTTTATTTTTATTTATGTTCTTCTTTTGTGTTTTTATGCCACAAATTCAGTACTGGCTTATACTGTAGGCGTTTGTGTAAATTGAGGTTTGTAGTAGGGAATTTGAAAACCTTTATTCACAACCTTGAGTCTAAAAAGTATGTCAGAACTTTAATTTTCATAATTTAAAATAAAAATGGAAATGGGAAAGGGATCACTTTTTGTGTATTGGGCCCAGCTCTTGTTCCTTGATTTTCACAAACAAGGCTGGGCACTAGGTGGCAGCAAAATACTCGAGTCTAAGTAAACTTGATTCTCATTTCATCTATAAACATATACAGAAAAAGAACATACAATACACGTGTATAAATTAACTATCAATTTAACTAAACTAGAAGTAAAAATGTACAAAAGTTTTTTTTAAATCCAGAAATTGTGCAAATGCTGCATCAGCAGCAAAGTGGAAAATTAATTTATTTTTTGTAAATACTTGATCCTTACTAAGGTCATGGGTACCCGGAGATTATCCTGGGGTCTTTGGCCGCAAGGCGGGGACTTACCCCGAACGGGGCACCAGCCCACCGCAGGGCGCACGCACCATTCATTCAGACAGACGACCTTTTTAGAATCCTCACTTAGACTGACACGCATGTCTTGGACTGTGGGAGGAACTGGAGACCCGGAGGCAACCCAGAGAACACACACATGGCCAGGACAAAGATTCAGACCCCTAACACTAGAGGTGTGATGGAACAGCGCTACCCACTATACCATCGTGGAGTCAAAGTATCGAATAAGTGAATTTGTGTAATGTTATGCCATTCATTGACAATATATCATAGTGCAAAACAGCAGCGTCTAATTTGCTGAGCTAATCGGGGAAGTACTTTCAGGTATTTTCTTTTTTGTTCCTGTTTTGAAATCCTCCTAATTGCTTAAATAGTGAGTTTCCGAGATGCGGCTTATCCTTAAGACTTAAGACAGGCTTTTCTATCGTGAATCACTTACACTTCTATTTAGTCCATGATTAGTCCATGCTTATTTCAAATCCTGGATACCAGCTCAGATTTGGAGGTAATTTACTGTCTTTTGCCACCATGTGCATCAGCAGCTGTTTACATTTTACTGATGAAATACGTCTGGGTTGAGTTTCCTCAAAAACACACACGAAATCACAAACTTCTGTGTTGCCTTTGAGGAACTGTCTGGCGTCTTTAAGAAAAGGGACATTCAAACAAAGACCCATCACCCTTTTTTTTCCCTAAGCATATAGTCAGCAGATTTGTCCTCAGTTCTGCTTCCAACATTCTTGTCAGTGCAAACCCTACACCTCTATTCAAATGTTGTGGTGACATTGACCTTCAGCCATCAGAGTTCTTCTGGTTGTGGCCTGTTGCACAGGACCAGCGAGAAAAAACACTACACTGTGGCTTTTGTGCCGGGTGTCACCTCTGAATGAATGTCATTTAGCTTTTGTTTTTGTTTCTTCTCCCAGCTGAGATTCAGGAGTGCCGGCAGCTGATGAAACTCACTTCCTTGTGAGCATCGTTACTGGCCCAGTGCATGATGCAAATCTTGTTTGCATTGCTCTCGTCTGCACACTCATGCTGACCCGCAGGATTCTTCAGTAGTTTAGTGGACTCAGATGGCGGGTCATTTGCATGTAGTTCCCTGATAAACAGATAGTGTTTTTAACACACTAGGCAAATAGGCCTACGGTGGACTGGAGGGGACTCATTTTCCTCTCGTCATGTTCTTCCCTGATGAACATGGCCTGCCTTCCCCCAGCCGTGCTCAAGAATCACATAGCCAATATCCGTGGAGGGAGGGGGGATTCCCCTAGAACCATCGGCTCTTGCCAGCATTGGGCTTGCCCCTGCGTAGGCTGCATGTAAAAGCCTGGATTTCCCCTAGGACATACAGATCTGCCCACACAGGTAATCCAGGAGCATATCTGTGTTCCCCCCACACATATACCACAAAACTGAGTCCTGTGGAAGTAGTAGGCGTATGTTGGGCTTCCTCCTGCTTACGCCCCCGCACTGTATAATGTGGAGGTTTCCTCTGGGATCACTGCATGCCCAGAGGATTCCCATGTTTCAGACCACTCTACTGTAACTCAAAATACTCAATACACAGTGATGTGTGTAGTTGAAAAAATGAAAGAAAACAAACAAAAAAACACTAGGCCACTGACCACTTCAGAATCTGCCACTTGGCTTCTGTTATGAAGGTGTTTAAAGTCATTTTTTAATTTGTCAGCATTTTACTAGGTAGATACTAGGCAATAGACTGAAAACCAATAAGAAGTTTGGGCCTTCTAGATGGTCAGAAAGAAAACCTATTAAACATTGTGCTCTACATTAGTTCAGAATATCATTTGCAAAACAATTACTGATATTCTACATTTTTAGGCACAACAAATCACTGTTAGGCAGTTTTACAAGTGGTTAGAAGTTTTATTGCATATGAAATTGCAGTATTTCTTTCCAAAGGAAGATTTGTGTTTTTTTACAGTACATGCACAAGAAAGAACACGAGTCATTACATGTACAAAATAACTGATAATCAAAAGTGTGGTCTGTTCTGTACATCTGTAGCCAAACACAAACAATAGTATATTTTTACATTAAAAACTAAAATAACTGAAGTGGGAACATGTACGTGACCAAATCCAAAATGGTGCATATATTGTTATATCCAAAAACTGAAATGCAGCCTGTTCTGAATGTATGAGGTATGGAAGATCAGGTACATTTTTATACAGTTTTATAAAATGTTATACTGTAACCAGCATCAGAACAGTGAGGTGGCAGTAAAACAGCTGGGAACAAAAACATTTACTGTTCTTCTGAGTGGTAAAAAAGACTTGCAAAAAAAGTCTCTCTAAAGTACTCTGAGCACTTAATTGTTCCCCTTTCTTGATATGTAAGTTCTACAATGTCCAGTTTTAAGAAGGTTAAGGATAAATCCACGAACTGTTTATGCAACTATGCACCACAAACCTGTTATGTGTCTGAAAAACAT
>JBBJLR010160219.1:0-14553 GCA_037577145.1 Brachypetersius gabonensis
TGTGTGTCTGTGTGTGTCTGTGTGTGTCTGTGTGTGTCTGTGTGTGTCTGTGTGTGTCTGTGTGTCTGTGTGTCTGTCTGTGTGTCTGTCTGTGTGTCTGTCTGTGTGTCTGTCTGTGTGTCTGTGTGTGTCTGTCTGTGTGTCTGTGTGTGTGTGCAGGCAGCAAGATCTGTTCCGGGTTCTGAAGGCCTACAGTCTGTACAGGCCGGAGGAGGGTTACTGCCAGGCTCAGGCTCCGATTGCTGCAGTGCTGCTCATGCACATGCCTGCTGAGGTCAGAGAGGAATTACAGGGTTTTTTTTCCACATTTCTTCCAGAATCTTGTATCCCTGTTGATAAGCAAAAACAAGAACGGTCAGTCACCTGTGCTTGAAGCCATTGATACTGCTTATCAATACATTTATTGATACAACTCTCCATTGAGAAAATGTGAGAAGATTCAGCAGTTATTGTCATTTTTTGGAGAAATAAGGATCTGATCTGTGAGTTTCCTGTTTATATAATGAGGGAAGATTGTTGCTACAGATGGTCTGATCAACAAATGTCCTTCCGTCCGTTTGTCTGTCTGTCTGTCAGTCAGTCCATCCATCCATTCACAAGCTAAAGTTTTTGGTCAGGCATTTGTACTTCTATTTGGACTTCTGGTATTAGCAATACATGAATAGGGTAGACTTAGTATCACACTTCAGTTCCACTTAGTACTTAGATTAGATCAACATATTACTGAGTAACCAGTTTTGTTTGTGCTGGGTTAAGCAGTGCTAGTTATTCTATAAAACCTGTATTTGTCTGTTTACTGGTGTATATTTGTTTGATTTTCTTCAGGAAGCGTTTTGGGGCCTGGTTCAGATCTGTGAGAAGTACCTGCCTGGGTATTACAGCACAGGCCTGGTGAGATTAACACTCTCTCACACATTCACACCCATCTCTACTCTGCAGCACTCTCTCACATCTGCACAGCAGAGTCACACTATATCTGCGTTAGCAGGGGAGTTTATCCGCATGAGCAACAGTAACAGCCTCTGCTCTTTAGAGAAGCCTTTACACTGGATGCTGAACATTGCTGTGAGGATTTGATTGCATTCAGCCTACTATCTTTAAAAACCTCCTGCTCATCTATTTATAGAATACTTCACTTCCTGATTATTTATCTACTCTAAATCTCACTTGCCCTTTTATCTAAATAAGCTCACATCTTCCTGCACTTCTATCTATTTAAAGTTTTAGCACTTTAGTACTATTAATGCATCTTTCTTCTTGATGTTCTACAGCTCTCTCCTTTCATAAAATTTTTTATAGCCATCTGTTTATTATCTAAAGTGTTTGAACTTGCTCAGGACAAGCACATGAATACTTTTATACCAGCTATTCTGCTGAGTGTTCGGATTAAAGGTTGCTGGTCCTGTGCTGGTCAGCAGAACAGAGCTGTTCATTAACTTGTCAGACTGAGCTTTAACACTCCTGTCTTAATGAGCAACTCATGCCGGCAAATAAAACCCTTCTGCAGCTCCAGCTTTGATATGGACCAGTTAATATTTGGTCCAATACTCTGAACCCTTTCATATTTATACTCATACATACAGTGCTGTACAAATGTCTTGAGCCCTAATTTCTTAAAAATTTGCTGTGAATGACCTTGCTGGTGCAAAAAATACTATATTAAGCTTGTTAACTGTTTTATCTTTGGAATTTTGAGTAGATTAAATGATAGAAATTTGAACAAATGATTTACTCTGACAGTAAATGTGCCTAAAGTGCCTAAATAAAGGTGTTCAACCACTCAGCATTCAGCCCCACCAGTGTACTGATCACCGCCTGATCATCTGGAATCATCTGCACTTGTTTCTTCACAGATATATATATATATATATATCACAATGTGTGGGACATATTATCTTCACATATAGTTATTCAAATGTATTCAGTACAAATAAGTTTGTGTGTTTCTGTGTGTGTGTATGTGTAACTGCAGGAGGCTATCCAGTTAGATGGAGAGATTCTTTTTGCTCTGCTGAAGCGAGTGTCCAGTGTGGCCCATCGGCATCTGAAGAAACACAAGATCGACCCGATCCTCTACATGACAGAGTGGTTCATGTGTGTGTTCTCCAGGACTCTGCCCTGGGCCTCGGTGCTTAGAATCTGGGACATGTTCTTCTGCGAAGGTGGGATTCACACATTCAGCAAACTTCTCATACACGCAGTCAGTATGTTTTCTATTCTCACACACACACACACACACACACACACACACACACACACACACACACACACACACACACACAGAAAATCTCTCTTCCTCAACTCTGTGGCTGGTCTTTTCACTCAAACCAAATTATTAGACCTTTGACATACACTGTGGCTATATTTACAGTACTGTGCAAAAGTCTTGAACGACCCCTTATTTCTTCATATTTTGCTTCCAAAGATCCAGACCTTTCTTTATTTAAAATGGAGTTATGAGGAACAGTTCTCCAGGCTTCCTGAAGGGCTTTCCAAAGTCTCTCATTTCCAGTCCAGTTCCTGAATCTGACCAGTTTCAAAGGAGTGTTTTTGTTTTTTAAGTTACAGAGTTGCCTATGTATGAATCATTCTAGCACAACAAAGACTATATAACTTCCTGAACCAGTGAAGAAACAGGTACAGATGATTCCAGATTATCAGGGGGTGATCAGTATACTGGTGGTGCTGAATGCTGTGTGGTTGGAACTCCTTTATCTAGACACCTTGTATATTTAGGGACTTTGCAGCCTATCGCATTAAAACATGTGTTCCCATTTCTTTCATTTAGTCTAGTCAATATACCAAAGATAAGATAGTTTGAAATAACATATTTACACCAACAAGGTGATTCAAAGCAAAAGCTCCATGGAGACTTTTAAGACTGACTCTGGCACACTTTCTAGTGTCAATCAGTGTTAATACCTTATTATTGAATGGTAGTTCTCTTCACTACAAGTGGCCTGGTGTTTATGTACACCAGTAAAAAGTTAGATTAGAAACTAAACTCTGCTACGCAGACATCAGGCTAAACCATGTATCATAACAGACACATGTGTGTGTGTTTTTGTGTGTGTGTTTTAGGAGTAAAAATTATCTTCCGTGTTGGGCTTGTGTTGCTGAAGTGCATGCTGGGGTCTCAGGAGAAGTTAAAGGCGTGTCCCGGTCAGTACGAGACGATGGAGCGACTTCGGGCCATAGAGCCACAATACATGCAAGAGGGATTCCTCGTTGGAGCCGTAAATAACACACACACACACACACACACACTTTTTGCTCACTGAGGATGGAACGAATGCATGTTGGTCACAAGTATTCACCTGAAAAAACACAATGGAGTTTGTCTCCACCTGCTGGTCGATGTTTGTACTGCATGAATAATAAATCCGACTTGGAATCCTTTCATGTCTGTTTTCCACGATATTTTCTGTTATGTTTGTGTTGTGCACATGTCTGCAAAATAATATATGTTTTCATTGTGTACAAAAGTCTTGTTAACCATTTCCTCTCATTGTCATTCTCTCACTCTTTCTTTTGCTCACTTTCCTCCTCTCTCCCTTTTCTCCTATGACACTCTCTCCCTAACTCTTTTCTTCTCTCTACCTCATTCTTTCTCTCTCTCTCTCTCTCTCTTCTCCTTTCATCAAAAGGAAGAAAAGGGAGGCCCTTTTCTTATGCACTCTATCGTCTTTTTACCTCTCTACCTCTTTATTTCGTTCACACTCTCCCTTTCGCTATCTCACTTCCTCCTCTCCTTTCTTCTTTCACATGCTCATTTTGTCTCTCTTCCCTCCCCCTGAGTTTTGGACTGTTTTTGGGGATCCTTTTTTGGAGGTGGTGTTGTGAGTTCTGTCTCCATCTGTCTCCTTTCTCCTCCAGGTTTTGGAGCTGCCTGTGTCTGAGCGGGACATCGAAAAGGAGCACCTTGCTCAGCTGCGCTTGTGGAAGGAGTCGAGAGGAGAGCTGCACTGTAAATCTCCTCCCAGAATGCACGGCGCTCGCGCCATCATGACTGCAGAGCCGCCCAGCAAGCACGACCTGCGGCAGAAACCCACCATCACCGTAGACGTCCTCCCAAACTCCAGAAATACTGAGGAAGAGAAGGACAAGAAAGAAATGAAAATCAGCAAAAATGACACCTCTCCACCTGGGACGGCCAGTCAGCCTCCACCAACACAGGACGAACTTTTACCTGGACAACCACAGCCGCCGCTAAAGAACACGCCCCATCATGGGTCCAATCAGAGTCTGAGTAGTGCAGAACACGACACATATCTGTAGAAAGGAAAAGCATAAGAAAGAGAGAGTGAGGAACAGAGGCTGAATCCCAAATGTCCCACTAGTGCACTACTTATAACATTTCACTCTAACCACTGTTGTTTAGTAGAGCTGTACCAAATGAACAGAATACTACATGGTGTAATTGATAAATTTTGCAATTACATTAATACTGTCATTGAGATGATAAGCAAATTTTGAAAATGTATTCATATTTTCCATTATTTAAAACCATATTTTCTGTATATCTAGGACAGTTTCCATTTGTGCCTGAAAGGACAAGGCTCTTTTAGAGACGTCTGATGTTTTTGGCCGTTATTGATAATTGTTTGGGACTGTTCTTGGTTAGGATGCACAATGGTTTGCCTGTTGCAGAACTGCAAAGGCTCATAATACCCCTACTGGTTGACAAACAATATAGTGTCCACACATTTGGAGAGTCCTGTATGTCCAGGAAAAACACGTCTGGGATTCAGCCAGAGCAAGGGACAAATAAAAAAAAAACCGAGAGAAACAGGTAGTGCCAGTAACGGGACATCAGATGTTTTTGACCATCATCTTGACCTGTGAATGTTTACTGATTGTCCTCTCCATGCTCTGCCCGCAGATGCATAACAACTGTTGCTAGGTTGGACATGGCACACAACCCAGATTTTAGATTGACATTGGATTGCTAGTTTCAGTACCAAACATTGAGTTTCCAGTTTAAAATTAGGAAACGAGTAGGAAAAAACAGCAAATTTGTCAACATGCTAACTTCACGTTTGACCAGTTTAAGATTAAAGGGGAATTCTACCAATTTTTCAAAATATTTGCGTAGTTAATTTTGTTTGTAGGCAAAGTCAGTAATATTTTCTGTGCATCTCCTGATTTTTAATGTTTTTTTTAAATGTTGTAAGCTAACCATATTGATGAGTGTTTATATGGAATGCTAACGCTAATGTGGGCAAAACCTGGAAAGGGCAATTACTTTGAAGCGCAGCTCAGCTGTCCTTCCAACAGTCTGACTGCAATTCCCAGAATGCAATAGGAGAAGTCATATGGGAGTAATTAGTTTTCATTTTCGTAATGAAGGCATGTGCATGTTTTTTTTTTTCTGTGTTTATTTTTTTTTTGTGCAAGGTATGGCCAAGTGCTGTAGTAGTCACCTCTGTGACGGTATGGAACACGCAACCACACGAGCGCGCGCGCACACACATACACACGCACGCACGCACATATACATACACATTTAAATGATCTGGGATTAAGGTCATCACTGAAATATCACTGTGTGATGGTCAAATCAACGGAAAAAACTTTTACTGCATTTTAGCAGATTTTTCCTCCGACTGATGCCTGATGTTGATTCAGTTTTAGCTCTGCTACTTCTGTACGCAGAAGAGATTCTGTTTTACACCATTTTCAGTCTCAGGAGCCGAGGGCTTTGCCGCGTATTCTCGGATTTTGTTACTCACGTCACTCATTTCAAGTCATAGCTTTTCATTTACAGTTCCTTGACTTCCTTGATGAACTTTAATGACGGAGACATTAAAGTTCTAGTTATAGCATGACAGTTTAATTGTTACGTTATACAATTTCATTTTTACATGTAAAAGTAAAAAAATTGAACACATTACCGTACAGTTTACATTTCAGTTACATCAGATATATCAAAATTAATTTTTGCTTCTGAAAGTCAAAGCTATTTTATACTATTATAGAGATTAACACTCTACCATTTTATAATTTTTATACCAAAATGCTTTCAGGACACCCAGACCTGAACTGAATTATTAGCAGGTGCTGTTACTGGAATGTGATTCGTTCTAGTAAATGTTTATTTTGATGTTTGTAATAAGACTAATTATACTTTTTATTAGTATCACACATTTTTAAGCACCTTGCAATATTTGGTGGCAATTTAAAGTTTTAACCAGGCTGTTTTCTGCCTGCAGTTTGTGGTCTTGACCACTAGAGGCCACTTTCAGGCTGGGAATTTGACTAAACTCCTGAATGAGGGATGATTTCCGAGGTTTTTTATGGGAACCCATATTTCTTTCTTTATCAGAAGACCAAAGATTGTATTCTGCTGTCACACGTTTACAGTTTATTGCTTAATCAATCAGTTTTATTAGCTTTAACTCTACAGCGATCATTTCATAGTAAAAGATTAAAAATGCTTGAGGTTTTATTGCTCTAGCCAGAGAGGAAGCTTTTAGCTTTTGTGAAACTTGTTGAAAGGTTGGTGGATTTACCTTAAAGGAAATGAAAACACATTTCAAAAAAAATTAACTACATTTATTTTGTGTCTTGACACCAGCCCAGTTCACTCTCATTATAATTCTTAGAGAATGAATGTTGACAGGACGCTGATAAGTGGATCCATATCAATCACACACATTTGGAATGAGTCCATACTTTGGAAAATTGCTCATTTTCCACTGACCCCACATGTGTTAGATCAACCAAGGCTTGTTTGGAGTAGAGATGAACGATACAGACACACTGTCAGAAACACTGTGATTGTTTAGGGGCTTGTTTGCATATTACAGTATTTTGTGACATCAGTAATGCAGAGACAGATGTCATGATGATGGTTAACAGACCATATGTTGTGCAGCCTGGGTTTGGAACAAATGTTGCTTTTTTGATTTGGAACTGGAGCTGCTGGTGTAACGTCCCCAACACGAGAAACAGTAGTTACCCAAACATTACAGAAACTTCTCTCAAACTTCAGTCGACTGTTTGTGAACAGCAGCCCTGATGTTTGTCTAAAGCAATTGCCTGTATCACTTAAGTTTAGTTCATTATTTGCATGTGACCGTAAGTCATACTGTGTCCTAAACCACATCCACAAGTCTGATCCACCTTAATGAAGAACTGGGCAAAAAGAACTGCAAGTCTATTTAGCAGAAATGATTTGGGTGACTGGTGACTTCTAGTGTTACCTTTAATCCTTTTTAATTCCAGAAAAGTGATGATCTGGATCCTTTAGTGCAGGGGTGTCAAACACTGGTCCTGGAGGGCCGGTGTCCAGCACAGTTTGATGGTTCTCCTACTCTAACAAATTTACTAAACTTGACAACTGGCGAGGTGAACCAGGGTTTTCTCAGCAGGGAAATCACCAAAACGTGCTGGACACCGACCCTCCAGGACTTGAGTTCAACACCCCTGCATTAGTGTAGTTAGACTGCATCGCAGTCACAATTTGTGGCAGTAAAATTGTAATACTGATATTTTGTTCTTATCGTACAGCTCTGTTTCAGACGAGTCTTGGCTGATCGACCACACCTGGATTCGATGGGAAATTATGTGAACTTTATATTATTTTTCACTTGAACCATTTTAAGTCATTTCAGCTTCGCAATGTGATGCAGCTGCAACAGATCTGTGTCGTAAACATTAAACTCCAGTGTATTTAAGCTTAATGTCTGCCTGAAACATCTGTAGAGAAGAACAGAACACACTTCTAGTGGGAACCAAAGACTGGGGTCTTCATCCTTTGGGTTCTATTATTATGTTTTGACTCAATAGGGTTCTGTTCTTTTACTGAGGGTCCCATCAGAATAATTGTCCACACTGACTGACAGCACTCTACAGATATGGCAGATAGACATTAAGCTGGAAACAGCTGGAGTATTTCTTTAATTTCAAAATGGAACCCACTTAGAAACAATCACAAGCCTGTCCTGTGAATCATTTCAGTTCTGTTTGTGTGCATTTTGGATTCATTGCTTTTCCTTAACTGTGTTTTTTGTGTTATTCAGTATAAATGTGCTCTGATTGGCTGCACTGCTTCGGTAGATTGATTACAGAGATGCCATTTGCACTTTTGCTTTCATAATTATCCTTAATTCGCTGATGCTAAAGAGTGTTTCATCTCTCTTGATAGAGATAAAAATATTTCTTTATGTAAATGCATTTTACTAATTGTAAATAAATTAAGACCTTATTTTGAAAATACGTATTTTTTTAATTTGTTGTTAAAGCACTTTGAGTTTCCTAATTCATGTTTTTGACTTGATGCTTAATGCAGAGATGCCTATTCTTAAAGTTCTTTTCTCCTTACTTAGACACACAGTGGGTGATGGAAGAACTTTCATTCAATTCGGACGCCCACTTATTGCATAATGTGACGTTTGCTTTAAAGGGTGCATTTTATAGAAAATCTACACTACAGCTCAGAAGTTTGTGATCACCCTCGTTTTTTTTTTTTATAAAACATACAATATGCTGCTTTTTCAACATTTTATTACACAAAAACATTAGAAATCTTAAAACAAATCTAACTTGTTTTATAGTCTGCAGAAACACTATTTACCCATAAAAAGTGAAGAGAAATATCAGGTCTGTCTTCAGTGACTGACATTGGTTTAAGAATCATTGGACAAATTTTAATTCCTCAACAAGATCCCTTCAATGGATCCCAAGCATCTTTAAATTTGTGCTAAAATTATATCCAGTGCAAGTTTAGAGAGTGTTCTCTCCAGTTCTGCAGATCTTTCTCTCATTAAGCTGTAGGGATAAGCTGGAGACCCGTGCTGGGAGGGTTCGGACACATTGTTTATATTTTTTAAATTCCAAGGATCAACCAAAATTTCTGGCCTGTAGCGTAAAAAGGTATTTCAGAACATATCATTTTTTTCTTCAGTCCTTATATGAAAAATAACTGTAAAAACATTTATCGGCCTGTTCAGTGTACACCAGGCTAGGCCCACAACAGTTTAGCCCCACCAACTCACACTGAAGTTATAAGGAGTGATTTAGTCCAGCTTTCTGAATTGCCAAAAAAAAGTCTGTTTAATTCTAAGTAACAAGGGAGGTTGGAAAAGGGTCATGCTGAGAACCAATAAGACGGTTAGTACATCCATCCACATAAATGTAAGTAGAATTCAAGGGGAAAAAATTTAATGAATGAAAAATATGGGAAATGGGCTCTTTAATGCAGTCTGTGCCAAAGCCATTGTGTCAAATACTATTCTGGGTTTTTTATTCTTTCTTTATGTATTTCCACGTTATAATCTCTGGATTTCCCTCCAAGAAAACGATGACTGTCTTGTTTTTTTTTCTCAGGATAAAATTTGACACTGCTAGACACTGCTTTGATACTGTGTCTTCATTAACGAGGCTGACGGCGGAGTCAGGCAGGGTGCGGAGAGAAGAAAGGGAGGAGATGGAGAGGAGAAAAAGGGAGGGATAGTGAACGAGTGAGGTGAAAGGGTTTTCTGTTATCCGTCCCCTACCCCTGCGGCCCGGGACACCTGTTCTTCGTCCCCCCTTCTTCAGCTCTGTGCTCAGATTTGCATGTGAACGGTGTTGGCACACTTTTCTCTCTTTTCTTTTCTGTCCTCTAAACATTTCTCAAGACCCCCCACCCCCCCGACTCCACAGCGGATGTTAAGACCGCCACCGTCCTCCAACGTGCACCCAGAAGGCCCATGAAAGACTGAGGCCTATCCATGACTTCATTAGAATAAACCTACTCATCCTATTCCCAAAGTCATATCTGTTGTTATGTTGGACACACCGGTCAAAATCCCATTTTAATTCATTTAGGTTGGAGTTTAAAGTCCCTACAGTGTTGCGGTTCCCTCCAGTCGAGCTGGATTGCATCCTAGTTAATGAATACCAGCCAGATGAATTTGCCCTCATGCTCATGATGGATTGTTTAAGTGAGAGAAAATCCATACCTGATGGATATTAACAGTGTGACCTTTCACACACGCATAAAAGTCCAAATTTTGGGCAAAACTGGGTTGTAAAAATATTTGCGTTTGGAATAATGTTCCTCACCATTTGTCTTCACAAAACTGTTAGTATGAATACAATGGAACACCTGTTAAATGGCCACTTTATTGGAAACACCCATCTTGTGCTTCCACTCAGTGGCCACTTTATTAGAAACCTCTCCCCTATAGCTCCACTGTTCAGGCATACACTTAGAGACTGTAGCCCTTCTGTTACTGCATAATCTATGGTAAAATGGCCATAACTCATATTAAACCACTGAATGGGATGTTTTCCTGTGTTCTGCAGTGTTTTCCTCTTCTGTTCCTCTTCTGTTCCATCAGCTTAAGTGTAATGGTTTATAATTATCTAATGTTTCAAAGGAAGCTGTATTAAACGGCCTTATAACTTGATTGTCATTATTTCCGTTGTACAGTCTTGGTCCCACAGCTGTTTATTTGAGGTTAAATCAGGATGCTCTCTGGAGTTGAGTCATTTGTTTTTCTGCAGGAGAAACTCAGTCTGCAGATACAGTGTTGGCTAAAGTTCATTAATAGGAAAGAGTTTCCGTAAAGCAATAGCTTGATGTAAAATCTAACTTCTCACTGATTTTTTTTCCTCCTTTATCTTCACTTTGAAGCAGAAGTTACAGAAAGCAGAAAATGATGTACAGTACTGTGCAAAAGTCTTTTGTTCTGATTCACCTTGTTGGTGCAAAATACTATTCTCTGTCTGTCTGTCTTATTGGCATATTGAGTAGATTAAATGACAGAAATGGGAATAAATGTTTTACTGACAGGCTGCAAAGTGCCTAAAGATACAAGGAGCCTAGATAAAGGAGTTCCAACCACTCAGTGTTCAGCACCACCAGTATACTGATCACCGCCTGATCATCTGGAATCATCTGCACCTGTTTCTTCACTGGTTCAGGATTTTGTTCTGTTTTGTTCTGCTTAAATCATTCATACGTAGCATGGTGGAAGAACCCAGATATTGAGTAATGCGAAAGAGTTTGTAGATCACACACTTAGATATAAGAACGCTCTCAGGAAGCGTAGAAATTCCCACCGGAACCTGCATTCTCAAACACACACAAAGGTATGGCTTAGCGTTTAGAAAATTTGGATGACTGAGGAGTTGAGGGTGTAGACTCAATGACTGAGCAATGGCTACCAGGCTTACCGTGCCTTTTAAATCATGTGACGCGCTCTTTTCATGCGAGCCGGTCACATTAAAAATACAAGAACACCTGGAAGCAAAATATGAAGAAATGAGACTCAAGACTTTTGGACAGTGCTTTAAGACTTAAGAGTTAGGTAGAAGGCAGCATAAGCTTGTATTACTTGTTATCTATATTAGCTTCATGACAAACCTCAGATACCAGACATGTTTTGACTGATTGACTACACTGTGTGTAATTTTTTTTTTGCCAAATTATCACCTTTAACCCAAATGGAGGGAAAATGTGCAGCACAAAAAATGTGCAGCATGGGGGGCTGGCGGGGGGTTGAAGGGTGTGTGGGTGGGTTGCCTGGCATTATATGACTGAATGAATCAGAAAAGGCAAAAACACACCGAAGAGTCAGTCACCCTCCTCAGAGTGAAAACAGGAAGCCGTGAGCGCCGAAGATGGTGAGGATATGTCTTGTAAAAGGCTCTGCAAGGGACGGGAAGTGAGCCGTAATGAAGAGGAGGAAAAGAGAGATGAACAAAAGAGGGAAGAGTGGAGAGGATTGGGATGCTGTACCTGCAGCGGGACGGGGGTAATAAATAACCCCCTGCTTCCTCACCACAGTTTAGAGCCCTGTCGAGGCCATCAAAGATCCATTACCACAGCAGAGCACCGGCTGGCACACCGAGTGTGTGTGTGTGTGTGAGACTTTACAGCACCAGTCCATGTGTTGAATGTTTTGAAGTTAACCCAAAGTTCTGGCCTGCACATGTACACACATGAGGCCGGACCTACATGTGGTCAAATTCACAGTGAGGAACCTTCAAAGAGCCCAGAGAAAACCTAATTATGATGAAAGACGTAAAACAAATGACTACTCATTAAATATAATAATGTGTGTTATTTATAAACTCACATTAGTCCTATTTCACGGTTGAGTTTTGTTTTGATTCCAAACGGTTGAATACTTTAATTGAAAGTATGCACTTAATGATCACTGCCTGATCATCTGGAATCATCTCCACCTTCAGTTAAATGGTCTTTATTCTGCTTTAATTCCTCTGAAACTGGTCAGGTTAAGGACCAGGACTGAAAATGGAAATCCTTCAATAAGCCTGAAGAACTGTCCCTCAAGACCACATTAAAAATTACAAGAAATTCTGGATCTTTGAAAGCAAAACATGTAGAAAAGAGGGATGGATCAACACCTTTTCACTGTACTGTAATAACAAGTCATTGAAATAAAGTAGCTTTAGCCCATGATTATAGATAACAATCATAAATCCACAGGAGCGAGTCTAATATAGATTACTTAACACCTCTACACAGTTTCATTAGCACCATGATAATGAGTAGCCAGGTTGGCCAATGTTAGCCACTGTTAGCAATACCAGTTGATGGTGCATTACGCTGTATTTTGGGTACAAACCTCACAGCAACGTGGATGCCGAGGTTCTTCCGACTTTCCGAGACGAAAATAAAACTTCAAGGACGTTCTAGTTCAAATTTCATACAAGAAACTTGACAATTCAGGCTTCCCAGTTCAAGTGGAATGTACCATTAGCCTGTTTGTTTGTGACATTAGCATCATAGCTCCTAAAAGGAGTAAACAGACCAAATGTTTTATGCTGTTTCCTCAGAAAACAATAATGATCAATAATGTTTTCTGATGTTTTACTTGATCGACTACATATGTGAAAGTGTGTGAAAGCATCCGCAGTTCCGTGTGTTTTAGCAAAACAAAACAGATAGGAGACTAGTCCAGGCCGTGTTGATCCCTGAGGCTGCAGCTGTACAGTAGACGAACATTTTTTTGAAACAGGAGCCGTGTGACTGTGGAAAATCTGAGTGACCCTCACTCCCCTCAGTCTGCCCAGATGCTGGAGGACCCCAGACCCTCCAAACAACCGTGGGAGTTATGGAACCGCGTTGTATTTCAGGTCCTACATACCCTTTGAAACCCATGACTATTATTCACCCTGCTAGCCTCCTTGTGTTGTTTCCGATTGTCTGTATTACTAGACGATCAGACAGTTTGGGTCGTCTGAAGGATTAAAACTCTGCTAATGAGCTTTAAAACCCCTCCAAACCTCCCTGATAGACACATGATCAGTTTCCCCCTCTGTCTGCCTTAAACTACAGGCTTATTCTGTTATTAGTCTTAAAGGTTCCACCAGCATCATATGATCGATCATCACTGACTGTATTTTCAGTGCATCGCATTGAGACACCTGTTCAATATAAAACCTATAAGAGCACCCTCTGGGCAGCTGAATTCTATTTTTCTATGAAGAACTGACCGGCTCAGACGAGTTTTCTGTCCTTGCCTAAGAGTTAGCAAATGTGTTTTTACTCATTATTAGTGAAAACTGACTCTATGATACATATGCAAAGGTTAAAAAAAGCTTTTCTGTGGATATGGACCCTCATCACCTATCAGTCCAAGAGGTTAATGTTAATTTCTCTCTCTCCTCTCTCCTTTCCCAGAAGTTTCCCACAATCCTCCTCCAAATGTCTGCCTTATTTCGAGATTTCCGAGAAGGATTGTCCCAAATTTGTTCCCTCAGGATATTGTCTGTAACACTCCCCTGCGCCAAACACAGTTTATCTGTTTTAAGACCAGACATTAACGTCACTAATATTTAACAAACAAAGTGGTATGACCTCATAACTGGATGTTAGTCATGATTTTATGGCCTTGACCGTATTTAATCCATACGATGACCGTAAGAAGAGCTTCAGGACGTTCAGTTCTGGAGTCTGTTTAATATTTTTTTACACTTTTGTCATGAAAATAGTGTGTAACTGCACGTCAAAGCTTCTTAAAGCTCCAGCAATGGATAAAAGCTCAGCCTTTAACATGTTTAACCTCATGATTTCAGCTGTTAATAGTGTCAGATGTGGAGGAGTGTTTGGAATGTTCTGTTTTATCGGAGGCTGAGTGTTTGGCACCTCATTAGTGTTTTAAAGGAGTTTTTGAACCTGATTTCTGCTGCTTCTGTATCTTACAGTCAGCCACCACAGACAGAAACAGGTTTCTGTTAGCCCTTAGAGTGTAAAATCTGGTGTCAACCAATAAAATCGTGTAAAACAGCCTAAGATTAGATTTTTTCAGATTATATTTCTTTTAATGTCATTGTACATAGTACAAGTACAGGTACAAAGAAATTTAGTTTTGCGAATGAGTGCAAATAAAATTGGTGGAAGCAATTTATACAGAATAAACAGAGTTAAAGGCCCAATATATATATATATATATATATATAGAGAGAGAGAGAGAGAAAAAACGAGAGAGAGAGAGAGAGAGAGAGAGAGAGAGAGATAGATATATGTGTGTGTGTGTGTGTGTGTGTGTGTGTGTGTGTGTGTGTGTGTGTGTGTGTGTGTGTGTGTGTGTG
>JBBJLR010160267.1:0-14551 GCA_037577145.1 Brachypetersius gabonensis
GTGTGTGTGTGTGTGTGTGTGTGTGTGTGTGTGTGTGTGTGTGTGTGTGTGTGTGTGTGTGTGTGTGTGGGATGGTGCATGTTGTTGCTTGCTGCGATTGGTTCACTGGAAGGTTCCTGCCCAGCAAGTTAAACTGTGTTGTGACCCAGGCAGACAGCGGGCCTGAATGGGGCGATCCCAGACTGTGAGGCGGGATCTCTGTGGGCCAGTCACGGTCTGGCTCCACGCAAACATCTCACACCGCATTAAGGAAAATGTCTGGTCCCAAGATGTCTGCCAGAGGCCGTTTATGTCGTTTAGGAAAATGATGGCCTGCAGCTGAAGTCAGGCTGAAGCTGGAGCTGAATTTACGTTAAGACCTAAAAAAAATGAGTTGGGCCATGAGTAGAAAGACTTTGGGTAAAATAGTACACCAGTAAAGTGTGTTTTATTTATTTATTTATTTATTTATTTATTAAAAGTATAAAAGTACTCATTTTATCAGGATTTCTGAATCAAAAGTAAAGCTACGCAAGACAATGATTTGGTTATATTATGACAACCTCTGTAAAGGAGAGCCATGTCTCATTATCCCTTTATTTATTAAGAGTATAAAAATGCATACTTTTACATTGATTACAGTTTTGAAAAACGATTTCTGTTAAGGAGAGCCATGTGGCTGCAGCTTAGCGGTTAACCTGTACCTGGATCATTTCAACTTTCACTAAAATACAAAAGTTCTTTGTTCACCATTTCCTACCGCCCTGTCTGCACATTCACAGCGGCAGTTACTGCCTCGTAAAGTTTGAGGGTGAGTTTATTGTGAGCCTGGTTTGTAGACGAATAGCCTGCAGAGCGGAAAACAGCACAGTATGAAATGAGGACCACAGGACAGTTTTTCTGAGAAAATAAAGCAGAGTGAGATCTGCCTGGCTCTGAGCAGCAAGTCCATCATGGAGCACCGATCAAGGTCCTAATTTAACAAAATCCCTTCATCATTTCAGAAGATGTGTTGAAACCCAGCTATAAAATACTGCCATGCTCAAGAATGTTATTAATGACAAAAATGTACTAGATGTTCAAAAACATCTGCTCATCTGGCTTTTTTTTCGAAATTAACGTTATTAATAGAGGAGTCTGACCACAGATCTTCCAGGAACTGGCCTCCAGTCTCTTGGGAAAGGTTTACACCAGATGTTGGAATATTAATGTGAGGATTGCATTTAGCCATGAGAACATTAATGAGGTCAGGTACTGGTGTTCAATGATTAGTTCTGGAACAAAGCTCTCAAAGGTATTGGATGGAGCTCCATCCCTCCAGAGAACACAGTCAAATACAGCTTTATTGTCTTCTCAGCCATATACATTAAGTACACAGTGAGACCAAACATCTCCTTCTGGACCATCGGAGCAACAAACAACACGGCCGCATCACAACAGATCAACAATATATATCTATCCATATAAATAATGCCACTATTCATCGTGACCTTAGGATTACACACAGCTGCTCTGGGGCACTCCTTTTTAATGGCAGTGCTTTTCTATTGAGATTGTGCACAGTCGAATACCTGTATCAGCGGTAAGTGCACATTAAAGTACTTGAATTTAGTAATTAAAAAGCATGTCTGGATATACAGCTCCGGAAAAAAAGACACCGCAGCAAAAATTTTCAGTTTCTCAGGTTCCATCTTTTATTGCTGCAAGTATTGAACTGAACAGCTTTGCCTTCGTTTTTAAAAACTGCTGTCAATATTTCTCATAATTTTGTTCATTAGAGTGCAATTTTAAAGCAAATGACAAAACTTTAGAATAAGAGAAATGATGCAGCGTTTACAGACCTTGAATAATTCAAAGAAAACAAATCTCTTAAACAAAATGACAGTAATGACCTTCTAGTAACTGGTCTCTTTGTGAGAGGAGAGAGTCGATTACAGCAGCGTTTTTATACTTTTCCTCATTAAATAAGATGTGATTCAGGTGATCACTAATCAGTCCCTCATGAAGCAGAATGAGTTGCTAATGTTGGAATTTAACACACACTGGACTGGAATGGTTGTCACACTCATAGAGATGCTGATTTATTTTTAATTTTTAAGTGATCTTGTGGTCTTATTGGGAAGTGAAACTCTAACACTAAACTTCAAATAATAGTAGCAATTCAATTGAAAACATTTTAGATCACCTGAGAAATGATTTACCTAACTTACCTTTACAATACTCTCTTTACATTCATATAAAACTCTTCAGTATGTTATCTAGAATACAGGGACTGCTAAAAAAAATGACACATCAGGATCTTAGGGCTGACCCTTCAGCACTTATTACGAAAACAGACATAAACAAAAAGAAAGGTCTGTAACATACAAACATTTGTCCAGTAGAGGGCCCTCTTTGCTTTATGTCTTTATTGGCATTGTTTAAACGAATCTTAATCTTAATCATTTCTACGATAACAACTGAGTGTGCACAGAGAAAGGCCAAGTAAAACAAATTCATCACTGAAGGAAATCGAACCCCTTTCTGAGAAGTTGATGGTTGAAAATAGTTTCAAAAATCATCCAATTTAATTTTCTGTTTCTGGAAGTTATGGAAACAGATCTGCTCCAAATATCCAGGGACTGCAGCTGAAAACTACCCTCTAACCAATACTGTACATTATCTTATAATAACCTTATAATAATAAATAAGTCAATAAACCTAGCAATAACCCTTGGTGTCACACCCCAAATGAATCAAAGCAGAATCTGTACACAGTGTTTTACATTTAGAGTTGTTTACATGTTCAGTTTTGAGAGTAGGGTCAGTACATTTCTCCTAATTACTAAGAACTCCCACCTGCTGTTCTGCTCGGTGGATTAAAAAAAAAAACATTATCATCAGAACCGAAGCCAAACTTGACACTAAAGTCAGAACTTGACATGTAGTTGCCTGGAAAATGTCCCTCAGATTTTTTGGACCTCACTGATCTCCAGAAAAAAGGTTGGAAACAATGGCAAATTTGAAAGACAGCTTGAATAAACAGGTGAATTAACTTATGTACCTTATATATTAGGAGTTTTGAACATCACAGAGGCGCTAATGTCAATCCATTATAACGATATGAAAATCCAGTCTTGAAACTAATCATCATTATCTGAATCCATTTATGAAAACATGCCATACCCAAAAATGTCCAGTAGGTGTCCTTCAGCGACTGAAAATTGCACCCAATTAGGACACAAGCAGGCAACTGTGCAGCCACAGCTTGTGTAAGACATCGAAAAGAATAAAATGCCTAGGAGCAGCCACAAAGTGAACATGTCAAATACCCAGCCTTTTCAAGAGAGGTTTAAATTATTAGGTTTGTGGTCCAGTACTATTCATTAAGCTACAAAATGCATGTGCTAAATGCAATCAAATTCTCACAACAATGTGCCATCTATTATAAAGCCTTGCCAGAAGAGAATTGGTAGTTACTGCAGAAAAGGGGAGCCAGACTCTCTGTTGATACCCTTAATTTCAGAAGAAATGTTGGGTGAGAAACTTTTGGACATCTAAAACTGGAATGAGCAGCTAAAACACATTGTAATGCCATCGCAATTACAAAATATTTTAGATGAACTAAAGGCGTAATGTGCCGTTCTGGCATTACATATAGGCTAGCTGTCTATTTTGCAACACCTCAGCCTGGCCACACTTTTAAATATAGGCTTAATCTACTGGAAATTACATTTAGAAATGTGGAGTAGACCCACTTAGTCTCCAGCTCCAAGGGCACCACTAGAAATGTTGGGCCCTATGACAACATAGAATATTGGGCCTCTAATTATATAAAATATTCCCTTTAGATTTCTTTTCTCTGAAGACCCCCTGCTGTATCAGTTGTTATATCAGAACCCCCACCTCCACGGCTGCTCTGCTGTGTGTGGGGCCTCCACAAGATGTCAGAATTCTGCTGTATGAAAATATGAGAAAGGAAAATGCGTGCTGTGCAGTACCTCAGACAGAAGGCTGGAGGAGTAGAGTCTAGCTGTGCAGTCAGGCCCTGGCATGGCCTGAAGAATGAGAAGTTTCTGAAAGGGGAAAGACCTGCATTAGTGACTCATGACTCATAACATAACTCCCCCTTTGCCTAAAAAGGAAAGAACATGTGGTAACTGTCCTCTTTAAGACAGGCTGTGTTTAAACGAAGCTATAATAAAACGTAATTCATGTAACAATTATATTTTTCACATACCACTCATAAGCACTCATACACATTTATACTCATACTATTCACCTTTATACTCTTTGCTCTCACTGTATGTCCAAAGGACACCTGCTCAGTCAGTGTTTCTTCAAAAATCAGAGGAATTACAGAGAGTTTGCTCCCTGTTGATGCTGTAAAAGACTGTACTCTATGGCATATTCTTCACAGTAGGTCTTAGAACATTGCTGTGGGAACTTTACTGCGTTCAGCCACAGGAGCATCAGTGAGCTCACGCACTGATATTGGATGATAAGTTCTCCAATTAATACCAACGGTGTGTGATGGAGCTCTGTTACTCCAGAGAACGCTGTTCTTCTGGCCCACAGCCCGAAGTTGGGGGGCGTAGAGGGGCTTTAAGAGTGTAGAGGGGGCTTTAAGAGTGTAGAGGGCGCTTTATACTACATAGCCAATCCATAGCGTTTGCCCTGGTGACCTCAGACCCATATATGACTGTACTTATACACTCATTACAGTTTTACTGGATACGTTCAAATATGTCACAAAAACATGAAGTCCTGCAACTCTCTACTGGCTGGACTTCCACTGAAAACCACTTCAGCTGATTCAGAATCCAGCTGTGAGGTCAATGTTTCAAAATTCTCACACACCACTCCTTTACTAAGGAACCTTCACTGACTTCGTGTGGTCACTCGCATGAAGTTCAAGACCTTAACAAGGCCAGGAATGGACTTGCACCTCCTTACTTATAAACACTAACCAAGCAGTGTGTCACTTCTCGCAAAAGAAGAGGGAGACATGCGTCAAGACTCTTCTCAGTCACCTCTTCAAGGAATACCTTGGTAACTAACTAGGGTGAACACACCACAGCACAGTGTGAACAATGTGAAATTCTTTCTCTGCTTTTAACTCTGCATTTAACCCATTCCTCAAGTGAAACAGGGAGCTGCAACCAACCAGGCGCACCCGGGGAGCAGTGTGTGGGGATGGTACCTTGCTCAAGGGTGACACTAGCAGTGATGACACTAGCCCTAACCACTAGGTCATCCATTACATATTCAGTTCTTCTTCCCCATATTCAGTAAAAACTCTTACTCTTAACTCAATGCATTCCTTACTTTTGCTTTAAGCTTTTCTTCAACAGGAGATGTGCAACTTATCTGACAGTAACTTGGTTTAAATCAGATGTTCATGTAAGTATAGCTTTACAGGGTGAGGAACAGATGTGGACGACTCGAGCACTGATGTACGTCGCCCTGGATAAGAGCGTCAGCTAAATGCCATATATATATAAATGTATGCATCTCAGAGCCAGCATACATTTTTAGCAGCCACTTTCACTTATTAGAAACTTTTTTTGCTCTTTATGTTTGTTCATTCAATTCTGAAGAATGAAGTCAGTATTTGGGAGGACATGCTGATAAAGTTCCTCATAGATGTTCTCAGAAACCTCATTCAAACTTATCTGAATGACTTCAGCATCTTCTGATAATAACCCTGGTCTGTCTTATGTCTAATTCAGTATGACAGAAATTTAAATAAAATCATCAAGCTTTTAATCACACTGGTCTGTCAGAATAGCAACTTTGTGATATCACTATTTAGGAAACATGCCAATCCTCCTTTAGAGAAAACAGTCTTTATAAAAGGCATTTATATGTGCATTGTTATTCATCAAGTTAAATAAACGGGATCACATTATGTCAAGCTAGGAGACAGCACTAATGAGCCCCAGTGGACTTCCAGGATTGGACAGCATTTGTTGGTGCCAGACATGACCGCAGCACAATTCTCCAATAATCAAAGACATTCATTCATTACCACTGTGTTCAAATAGGGACTTACACTGCACATCACTGTACTACTGTGCCATCAACATTATCAATAAACTACTAAATAAGTAAATAAATAATGCCATGGCAGGTGATTGTTTTTTGTGTACAGAAGCAGCAAGTATGCACTATATGGACAAAAGTATTGGGACATCTAACCAATAAACCAACAGGGACTTTATATATACAGTGCATTCAAGTACATAGACTTTAATATGGAGTTGGTCTCCCTTTGCAGCTATATCAACTTCCACTCTCCTTGGAGGCTTTCTGCAAGATTTTGGATTTTCTTGGGGAATTTTTGTCCGTTCATTCTGTAGAGCATTTATGAGGTCAGACACTGATGTTGGATGAGACCTGGCTCATAATCTCTGCTCCAGTTCGTCTCAAATGTGCTGGATGGGGTTGAGGTCAAGGTCAAGGGTCAAGTTGTCATAAAGACATGGCATCCAGACATGGGGCTTGCTCTGTGCTCTGGGACACAGTAATGCTGGATTGGAAAAGGTTCTTCCAAAAACTGTGTCCACAAAGTTGGAGGCATGGCGCTGCCCAAAAGCACTAAGATTGTCCTTCACTGGATAGAAGGCGGTCCAGACCCTGAAATAAACGCGGCTCCACATGCATGAATCATTTGTGATCAGGGACGTGATGCAAGCGAAACCGGTTATGACTGACGGTCGGTTCAGCCAATGAGATAACATGAATTGTTGACGCGCACCAATAAGGTTCGAAAGGGGCGGGGTGACGAGTGATTTTTTTAACGGGGAGTAGCAAAGGCGTAGTGTTACAGTTGGAGAAGGCGCGGAGGAGAGGAAGGAGTTCTTTACGCACATAAAAACGCAGATTTAAGACGAAATTTCACTCATTGAAGCTCGACAGGATTGAAATGTTACATTTTAGGCTTTCACCTGTCCTGGAGAAGCTGTTTCAAACGAGCCGTACGCGTCCGTTGAGCGACATTGTAAGAAGAAGAGGCACTACCACCACCTATCCTCATGTCCAGCTCTCCTCTCAGCTAAAGACCCTCCGGCCCTTCTCCCACGCCTCGCCACCCTGGAGGAGACCCCTGTGCACAAAGACTGAAGGAGCCATCGAGCCCAGCGAGCAGGTGAAGAAGGATGAAATCATCCAAGAAGGTGCAGCAGACAAGTAAGAACCTCGCTCCTTCCATAAAGCTTGGTGGTCCACACACACCCGTCCTTGGGAGGGCTTCCAGGGAGCTCTAAAGCTCCTGCAGGGTACATGTAGCTCTCACAGTTTTTAATTGACTCCTACAGTGAGTTCTAGCTTATGTGGGGTTTGGCCAAATCCATTGACAGGTTGACATCTTATACACTGTTGAAATGTCCTCTACAGTGAAATCTTGCCCTGGGCCTAGGTCTCCTAGCTCCAAGGGTTCTTGGGGCGATGCTGAAGAAACTGAAGAACCATTCTGTCAACCTTGTTTTCAACTCAGATATGTGAGTGTGAAGAACCTCAAAGTTTGGAGGAATGTAAAGTTGATGTTCTTTTATCAGTTTTTCAGCTTTTCCCATTTAGGACCTCTGTAGTTTGTGAAGGTTCCTCACACTCCCACATCTTTACAGTAACGGATTTTTTTTTATGAAGCATCAAGTAGAAGGTTCTTTAGGTTCTTTTTTCTTCTCTTTTGGGTCCCTAAATAACCTTCTAGTGGATGCTTCATAGTAAATTCATTGTTGTAAAGATGTGGGAGTGTGAGGAACCTTGGAGTTTAAAGACCCAATGTGAGTGGTTCCCTGAAGAATAATTCTGTTGCCTGAAGAACCTTGTCCTTTATTGAGTGTCAAGAACCTCATTACTGCTGGAGGAATGTAAAGAAGATGTACTTTTCCCATTTAAGACTGCTACCTTTCTTAAACTTCAGTGTTCCTCACACTTTCATAGAAATTGGTCCCTTATGAAGTCTCCACTAGAAGGTTGACAGAATGCTTCTTCATTGCTCCAAGAATCCTTGGTGTTAGGAGAAAAATGGTTGTTCTCTAGCGTTCATGCAAAAAACCCTTCATGGAACCTTTAGAGGTTTGAAATAGATGCTGCACTTGCAGTTTTGAATTGACTCTTCATGACTGTATTCATTTCAGACCAGCTAATTATATATAAGCGCTGTACGGGTTCATTCAACACTGGGGATTTTGCTGTGAGTTATTTTTGCATGACTTGAACTGACACTGTGAACTCTGGCTCATCTCCAAGAAATATTCTAATTTTCCAAATATGGTGGACAATTAGAAAGGGATTGATTGATTGATTTATTGGTTGGTTGGCTGGTTGGTTAATTAGAAATTGGATGAGGAATGGGGGAGTTTATTGATTACCCCCGATCTGCATAGATTATTGTATTTCAGGCTGCGACTTTGTGGCAGTCACCTTCATCATTTTCTTCACCCAGAAACTGAGAAATCAGTTATGTTTTCTTCTATTTGGAAAGAAGATAGACATGCAAATGAAAACCCCTGTCAATTTGCACTTGAAATAGCCCACAGAAGTGCAGAATTTGAGTAAGAAATCAGAGACAAGGGCTTTAGATGTTGGCACCCTTGGAGAATGCATTGGTGCCCAGATTGGCAGTACCGCTCATGTTCTCCTTTCTCACATGTCTCTGTGGGCTATGAGTCATCAGTTGGTTGTGCATGCAGAGAGCTCCGCAGATGATGCAGGAACTCTGTGGTCCTGAACAGCCTGAGCCTAATTACAAGTAGGCCAGAACAGTTTCCTGGCTTTTATTTTTTAAAAGGTCTGTGATCTGGATAAAGATCAAAGGAAGTTACTTCAACTTCTACGATTCCAGTTGAGGTTTCAATATGAGTGAAAAAATCAATTCTCTGTACTGTGGGCACAGTACTATATTAGGTTGGGGAATTTTCCCATGTAGGTGTTTGTGTAGTTCCCAGAGTTGATGGTGGAGATGGTGAAGTGTCACTAGTTCTGTCTGTGTAGAGTAGAGCTAAGTAGCACTTGGGACTCATTATTGCTTAACTGCTCAAACCACAAATCAAAGACAACCACATAAATGAATGTTAAAACTTCTTTCTCTAAATTGTTGCAGATGTGAGGTGAAAATCCTGCCACATGCACTACATTAGCATCTACCAGTGTTCCTGGTGTTATCAGTTGTGGCAAGAATGGTGACGTTTGCAATCAGCGGCAGCGTCTATCAGCAGATCAGCAGGTGGTTTTCTCCAGGAACTGGTGGGGTCTGAAAAATCATTTGTAATTTCGGTGTTTAGTGAGCTGTTGATGTAACAGATGTCTTGAGAAGTCCAGCTGTCCGTCTAAACTTCAAGAAGTTACTCAGTTTTCTGATTTTGGACCAGAGTCAATAAAACACTATTACATATAATGGCTACCAGCATGAAAAAGTCTTTTTTTAAACTTTACCTAATTGCAGTCAACCCTTTCCAACTGTGGGACCATTCCAACCATTCTGTCATATGTGAACACACCACAGCACACAGTGTGAACAGCACAAAATACTTCCTCTGCATTTAACCAAGTGAAGCAATGGGCAGCCAGGAACTCAGTGCCCAGGGAGCAGTGTGTGGGGACTGTACCTTGCTCAGGGTACCTCAGAGGTGTCTAGCGGTCTTGGGAATCGAACCCACAACTTTCTGATCACAGGGTGAACGCCCTAACCACTAAGCTACCTGACTTACAAAACAACATTTTTGTGCAGTGTGTAGACTACAACAAAAACAGTCCTGTGTAATGGGGTCACAGACGTTACATTTACGGCATTCATCAGACGCTTTTATCCAAAGAGACTTCCATTCCCTAACTACAGGGGACAGTCTCCCTGGAGCAACTTGGGCTTCAGGGTCTTGCTCGGGGACCCAATGGTGGTGCTGAAGGTAGGATTCGAATCCATGACCTCTTGGTCCAGAGGCAAGTAGCCTACCCACTACGCCACCGCCACCCAGACGTAGGCTATCTCATAAATTTTGCGATCACTAACTTTATAAATAAAGTAGTTTTGTCCATCTTGGAATTCAGTAAATAAAAAAAAACTGTGTACTTCTCTGTCTGGAGTGTCTGAGGGGGAGACCTGGAAACTTAATACTATACAAGTAGCAGAACAGTTTGGTCCAGTGGTAGAACATTATTTTACTGTGGCTCATTCATACATGCTTGTTTTAATAACCCAGATCTTTTCACATCTAGCCTGACATTAGATGTTCTCTTGCACCATCATGCAAACGCAACATTGTCACATGGCTGTCGTTACAGTTGTAAGCATCACAACACTGGGTTGTCTGATGTTTCATTGCTTTACAGAATGGATTCATCATGTAATCCGTCATGGTGCCTGTTGATAACAATTCATTTCCCATTTAACCCTTAAATCCCAAGACAGATTGGATTTTTCATTCTGTCCTTTCTTATACATTAATAACAAGATTTCTCAGTAAAATTGGTGTTAGGGCTGTCTGTATCAGTTATAATTGTTATTATAAGAAATTATAATAACATTATATTATTATAATTATATTGTTTATAAGATTGATCAGGTGATTCGGCAATAAAGGCAGCATGACATGACATTTTTTATCTAGTGATAGAAAACGTGATAGCCCATGGACAGCTCCAATTCTACTTCTGTCCCTTATGAATTAGTAATAAGGGACAGAAAGTCTCTGAATGAGATGCTGCCAGACTATTAAGCATGATAAGGTTACATAGAGGATTTATGAGGCTGCGTGAGCATGTGTACATTGTATGTTTCTGACAGTGTGACTGAGTAACAAAAGGATTACCGTGAGTGGAGGAAACCGTATCAGTTCCCTGTGGGTGTGGCACAGAGGCATGCTGGGATCAGAGATGAGCCAGATCGCCATAACAACCAAATTGACATTCCACAGTTTCTGGCCAGCTTGGTTAGGATGAGTCATCGTAAGCAGAAGTGCTGGAACACTGATGTTAACCCTTTAGGGTTGTATTACTGTGTTATATCTACATCTCAGAGTTATGAATCTCAAGACTTTTACTATGAATTATTTAGTAACTCCACTGAAACTAATGTAAGGTATGAAAGAGAGGAAATTGTACTGGTTGATTAGGTTTCAGTGGCAGCATTGAGAAGCCTCCTCAGGCTGCCTGGACGTGATGGTTGTCACGTTCTCTATAAAATGTGACTTAAATAGGGCCCAGAGCTTAAATGCTGTCCTTCATGCAATTTTGTTGATAGAAAACAAACAAACTGAGTAGGCCAGGCCATCGTGGGTCAGCTCCTGTGTAATTTAGCTCTAAAAATGAAGAATGTACGAGTGTGAGTTTGCCTGCAGGGCCTAATTGAGGTATTTGTTCAGAGCCTGGTTTCCACAAGCCTGTAGTGTCCATATGCATGGAGAGAGTCAGTCATGGAGGGAGTCAGGGGGCCGTGCCAGCGCTCAAGTCCAGGGTTGGACGTGGCGTGTGAGGACACAGCCTCATTTCCTAATGGCTGGAACAGAGCACTTACTGCTCTGAATGGACCAGTCATGCAAACGCATTCACATGAATTTATAAGCCTATGTGTTTGTGGACGTGTGACTTCTCTTGGGAGCTTTGCATGTTTAGCTTTCAGCAGCCGCTTCCTCTAAAAGATTTTTAGAAAATAGTCTTGCCACAAATTACAAAATTTTATTGATCCCGGAGGAAATTGAGAAAACTGCTTAGTCACACAAAGACAAGAATAATATATAAAGTCTAAATAAATACAATAAAAATCTATCTGAAAAAACTCTGTCTGAAATACACTATGTAATAAACACAAATGCTGAATATTAATAACCAACTGAAATAAATCTACCAACTTTAGTGCAACTTTTGTGTTTAAGGGAGATTAAAGACCTACTCAGTGGCTGATGAATAAATAATACTGCTGTCTTTTCTTCAATGGAAAGAAACTTTGATGTTTGATGTTAACCCCACAACCTTCACCTTCCAAGCTGATTTATTGCCTGTTGATTATAAGCAGCTGCCATTTAGCTCAGAGCGAAATACCTATGTTCTTATCTTGTTGTTTTTCTATGTACTTTTACAACACCATACTTCACCTCCCTTGTATGTCTCTGGCTTAAACAGCATGTTTTTACTGCGTATAACTTCAGCATGAATGGACCTGGCTAATATGTAAATGCATTGATTTTTGTCGTAAACTAGGAGCAAGCCGTTCTTACTGCTTAGGTTTTGTATCTGGTCTGGGCTCCAAGGTGAATGTTATGTTTTGGAACTTTAACACTCTTTAATATAAGTGATTGGAAATGTAGTTCTGCGAGTGTATAGGCTCTTTAATATGTGACAGCGTTTGCCACCTGGAGGCTGCACTGGGCCACACAGCAACTAAATGACTAAAGAAGCAATGAGTACTGAAAAGAAACATATCAGTACTGTAATTTTACTGCTTTATATTGTGATTGTAATGCCTTTCACAATATTAAAGGGACCATTTCAGGAATTAGATAGGCTTTATGTCTGTAAAATGGTTTAAATTTATATGTTTACTCCCCCCATCTATACAGTCCATGTATGGAAAATAAGCTACAAAAACAACTTGTTTTCCAGTCATAGTGATATCTCAAAACTGACACATTCTTCTGACTACTGCAGATAAGCCTTGGCTGTTCATGCGGCAACACCTATATTGTGGTCAAAAATTAGACTTGAAGACTTTGATACATCAGAACATCCACTATTTCAGCTGGAGCTATGATTGTTCGCCATGTCAGAAACACTGTGATTGGTTGGAGGCTCATTTGCATATTGCGATAATGATGAGCAGACAATGTATTGTGCTACCTTAGTCTAAACTAATTATATAGACCTGTCAGTTTATTTCAAGTTCAAGTATGATTACAATTACTGTCTTTTAAAAAATAGCCTCTATCTACAGTGTCCCATTGCAGTAAAATTGTAACCCGAGCAACAAACTGTTGCTGTTGATGATGTTGATAATTTCATATTTATTGAATGAGTTGTTGATTTTTTTTCCTGCCATGGAAATAGGTGTTTTATAAAAAAAAGGCTAACAGTATCTATCAGTGCTTTAAATCATTTTTGTTAATACTGAAATACTGATGATTAAAACTGATAAATACAATGAAAATGCCCATAGAGTCTTTTTTATAGTGTCTTGGAGCTCAGTGTCCTGTCGGTCAAGTGATGGTCTCTGCTCCGCCTCATTATCCATCATCACTTATTCATAACAGCCTGCGGGGTTTTTTTTCTTCAAGTTGGGCGCGTGCAGTTGAACATGTTGCTTAGAACATTCTGTCAGCGGACTAATATTTCTGAGGGCCCGTTTCTCTCCTGAAGTCTTTGGACTGGGAATTCTTTATAAATGTTGACCTTCTCATGCAAGCAAAGCCACATTTGTGTCAGAGAATAACACGCACATGTAACTTTACAATTGAAATTCTGTTGAAAGTATGAATTCTAAATTTGATACCAGCTTTGTGTTCATAAATAGAACAGATAGATTAGTATTACATTGTATTTTTTGAGAATACACCTGTAAATTATCAGGTAAATCATTCATTATACTGTGCAGTTAGAGTAAATAAGTTTTGTAAAATAATGTAATGTGAATCCAATATGCAGCACAGTGGAGAGTCAGTAAAGGGGTTAAAAGCCTCAATTTGTTCAAATGTTTACGTCCTGCCTGTCTTGATATGGTGGAAAACATGCGTTATCAGCTTTTGAGTGTTTGCCCTCCTCCAGGCGATGTGATAAGCACACAACGCGTTTCTCCTGTTGTATTAAATATTTGTACACACGTTGTTTGCTTAGTCACCGCTGCACAGGATCACATTCTGCACTCATCTATTACACACACTCACATGATGTAGCTAGCCTTTATTATTATAGAGCCAGCCCATTGACATTGGGACTTTGTAAATGTGAATGAATAATTCCAGTGCTGTGGGAGACATAGACAGCAGGGAGGAGAGACTTAGAGGAAGACAGAGAGAGAGAGAGAGAGCATGAGAAGTAATTAGAAACACCAATAACATTAACTCCTCTCTGCATTTATGTCCTGCCCATGTTTGATGTAGGAGATAATGACATCATTCACACCTACAGCACAAAAATAAGGATAAAAACAAGTGAAAAACAACTGTGAGGCTTTTCTTATTTTAAAATAACACCATCTGAACCTTCAGAGAGAGCGAGAGAGAGCCTGATTAATAATGAGAACTAGGGTTGGGCGATATAACCAAAATCTAAAAAAAATTCTGCCATCACAGTAGAAGCAATTTTCTACCTCGATAACAATACATATCACACCATAGCAATTTGTATCTGGAAATGCATAAATAAAAATTCAAACACCAAGTGATATACCGGCAGAAATTTGTTTACCGATAGAGATTTTGGTCTATCTTCTTAATCGCGGTTGAGATCACGTGACGTTGCACGTTAGGTATCGTAATATTCGGACTATAAGGCGCACCTGAATATAAGCCGCACCAGATTGTTCCATATATAAGCCGCACCAGACTATAAGCTGCAGGTGTTTTAATGTTTAATTACCGTATATAAGGGTTCCTGCTAC
>JBBJLR010160278.1:0-14550 GCA_037577145.1 Brachypetersius gabonensis
TTTCTGTTGCGTTTTTTCTCTCTCTCTCTCTCTCTCTCTCTCTCTCTCTCTCTCTCTCTCTCTCTCTCTCTCTCTTAATTAAAAATTATTAAATATTATTAAAAATATTGTAGTGACCCACCAGATAAACAGACACCGGATTGACTGAACTCAAGCACTATCTTTATTAAATGATCCCTGTGACAATAGAGTTGTTGTTTCGGCCAAAACTCGCACCGCTAGAAAACACTATAAACCTCCCTCCTCTCTCTCCCCCAACCACACACAAGCGCACACACACACGCCCCTCTGCTGCGTGCCGTCTCTCTCTCTCTCTCTCTCTCTCTCACCGGGCGAGCATTCTGCTGCGTGCCGTCTCTCTCTCTCTCTCTCTCTCTCTAACTTTATATTTTCATGAAGCATAATGTATTTAACTGAGTACAAAATGTAATTTAACTGTTCTGGGAGCAGATTTGGGCGCATATTTAAGGTTTACTCTATAAAAAGAGGCATTTTTAGGCATTTAAAAACATGGTTTTTCACTATACGTGGGTGTTCTAGGAACGCAACCCCCGCGAATAACCGGGGGTTACTGTGTATCATGTAACATTGTTGACGAATAAGAATGAGACTAAATGTGGTTTACAAAATTAAAACTAAGCTTAAATGTCTCTTCATTTTCTTTGACTAAAACGAGATGAGACGTTATTTCCTGTACGATAGGGAGGGGAGAAAAATACATTCATTGAGAGGCACTATGAAGTAAATCTATCTGGAGTGGGCAAAAGTTCTAACATGGTCTTCCATGTCTGGAATGGATGCACAGTATTCTTTATAAGGTAATAATAATATAATAATAATATAACGTTGCTTGAATTGTAAAATGTTTTATTTTTTGTTAAATAGATTTTGTCAATTCTATAAGGTACTAATACTATACTGACTGGGTTAAATAGATTACTAAATTGCATTACTAAAAACAATTTTATTGACTAAAATTAGACTAAAATGTCATCAGATTAATTGACTAAAACTAGATAAAAATAGTCGTGGATAATTCTGACAAAAATAAGACTAAAATGCTCAGACTGTTAATCGACTGAAACTTGACTAGACTAAAAAGAGCATAGACGTGACTAAGACTAATAAAACCTAAAATGACAGCTTCATGCAAAGAGTAGACTAAAACTAAAATTAAAACAGGCCGCCAAAAACAACTCTATTTGGAATTCAACCTTAGTGATAAATCTTACATTGGCAAATATCCTAACTCTATAAACTTTAACCCAGCCCGGTTCTGGCCACTGGTGTTCTGTAAAATGAAGGACGCAGAAGAGAATGCACTGCTTGGCCCTGGTAGTGGAACGTTTGCGTTTAAAACAGTAGTAGTATCGTTCTCTGTAATTCATGCAATAAGGAATTTTTGTATCACTGGAGTATATCAAGTCTAAAATATCACCTCAACGCAAAGTATTTAGGAGCTAACTTAGCAGTCTGAGCCAGAACAGCCCGATCCCAGCGCCAGTGGTAAGCCACACTGGACCAGGCATTCGGACCCAAACTGAGCAAGTCTGCCTGTGACCTGTTGCCGAGTTTATTTTGAGGTGCCTTGTATGCTGGGCGCCGGTATTATTATATTAGGGGGAGACGTGAACCCCCAACTGTGGTCTCCTCCATATCAAAATTCGGACGCCCAGGCTTATATGTACATTGACTTAAACTGCACATTATAGACAGAGTTCTATATATTATTCTTACCTAAGCATTTTTTTTTCCCCTCAACTTGCTAGGGTATATTTTTGATTGCTGTGACCATGCACATGAGCAGTGCAAATAAGTTGAAGATGTTGAAAGTCAGTAATGTTGATTATTTATTCAGCCATATGCCAAAATGCATTTAGGTTTTAAATACTTTTACAGCAAAAATGTGTACAACTAGTTTAGATTAATTAATCAGATTGTAGTTCATTAGTTAATCACATGGCACTCCTAGTATTTCATACCCTATGGTCTTTAATAAAGACCCTCAGGTCTTTATTAAGTATTTTTTGTGATCACATAATAGAAGATATTTATATTGTGTGCTTTTGTACTTTCTGCCTAGGTATACTGGTTTAAGGATGGAAAACAGATATTGAAGAAAAACAAGCACTACAAAAGAATAAGAGAAGGTGATGGAACATGTTCTTTACACATAGAAGCTGCTACAAACGATGATGATGGCAATTACACTGTCATGGCAGCAAATCCTCAGGTAACTATTAACACTTTATGAATTTTACATCATCTTGAAATTGTAAAACATGTGTCTTATTTGTCCATAATTTTTTTTAGGGTAGAATAAGTTGTTCAGGTCATTTGATCATTCAGTCGGGTCCAATGAAAAACAGGCCCATGATTCATTCTCAGAGGTGAGTTACACTTGTATGTATACATAAGTCATCTTTTTTTTTTCTACATAAAATGTTTAGTGTATTTCACTGAATACTAACAAGATAATCATTGTGTGACTGCATTGTATAACTGCAAGTACAAAACCCATTTCCCAGAAAGTTTGCAACAAAAAAAATGCAACAAAAATTAAAATCTGTAATTTGATAATTCCCTTGGACCTTTATTTAACAGGTGAGTACAGAAACAAGAAAAGATGTTCAGAGTTTTCACTGACAAACTTAATTATATTTCATAAACATAAACAAATTAAGAAAATCAATGCCTGCAGTATGCTTCAAAAAGTTGGGGCAGAAGCAAAGAAAGACTGAAAAGATTATACAAGTAACTTTCTGGAAGGTTCCTCAATTAGCAGGTTAACTGGTACCAGGTATAGATGTCAAGATAGGAGATAAAGATACCAAACTCTCAGTCTTTGCAAGCAAACATGGCTCCTGGCTTACCAATTTGTGCTGAAATGATCAAGAGAATTATCTATTAATTTAAAAATAATGTTTAGGTTTGTCTCCATCCACAGTTAATAATGTTCTGAAAAACATCAAGGAGGAAAAAAGAGGCCAAGGGTGGAAATTGCCGCTGAATGTGTGCATAGCACTGTTTTGAACACAGTCCACTGTTGCGTCAAGAAAAGCTCCCTAAAACTGTATTATGTGAAGAGGAAGCCGCACATCAATTTGGTGCAGAAATGAGTTCCTGAGCTCATCTGAGATTAACCTAAGGACAATGGAAAAGTGTTCTGTGGTCAAGTGAGTCCACATTTCACCTTGTTTTGGGAAAAAATTTACATCGGATTTTACATCCCAAAAATTAAAAAGACCTCCCAGACTATTATCAAAGAAAGGCGCAAAAATCTGAATCTGTGGGATGCTAATATCAGCAGGATAATTTCAGTCCTCATTTTGCACAAATTACAAAAACATGGTTTTGCAGACATAGAGTATAGTTGCTTGACGCGCCTGTCTGCAGTCCTGATCTGTCTTAAGTTCTTAATGTATTCCCAAATAGAATTATGTTTGTCAGTGAAAACACTGAACATATTTTCTTTGTCCTTTTGCCTGTTAAATAAAGGTTCAAGTGAATTACAGATTTTAGTTTTTATTTCATTTGTGGAAAGTGTCCCAAGTTATTTGGAAATGGGTTGTACACTTGAAAATCCAAAATGGCAGTGGCTTCATTTCACTTTTATTTTGATATCCTGAGTACACCTGGTTTGAGTTAGTCTGAGATATTAGTTTCAGCTGCCGGTGTACTCAGGAGTAAGAGTATATGTTTGTTTATTGGTTGATGGGTTTTTGGGGTTTGGTGATTGGTACAAGGTTTATTGTGTAATATTTAAGTTCAGTTTTGGTGGAACTTGGTTGTCGGTCCACCGTCGACCTGGCTCTGAATAGAGTAGTCCTATCTTCTGTTTGGTTCGTTAGTTTTGTTTATTCTTAAAAATAAAAATATGAAAGCAGGTGTGTGCACTTGCTCGCAGTGTTTAGAAGAAGGGAAACTGGACACGTGCATTTGTTACTGCCCTTCTTCTCAGTTATGTCTCTCAAACTGTTTCACACTATTACAGTTTACAGGGTCTTACAGTTTACCGTTTACAAGGGTTTAATATTTAATTATTCTGATGTTTCTCATATTTATTACAGGGTTAAATCCCGTGTCAAGCAGGTGGAGGAGGCAGATCCTTGTCAAGAGCAATTATTTCGCCCGCACTTCTTGCAAGCTCCTGGTAACATGGTGTGTCATGAGGGCAGGCTTTGTAGGTTAGATTGCAAGGTACAACATATATTCACACCATGAACAATCATTTGCTGATTAGAGATTTAAGATTCTTACCAAAACTCCTACTTAAAATTCAGGTGAGTGGACTGCCCCATCCAGAAATCATCTGGCTACTGAATGGAAAAGTATTATGTCCAGATTTAACTCATCGGATGCTGGTGAGAGAAAATGGGATTCACTCTCTAGTTGTTGATCCGACCACAAAAGTGGATGCTGGAATATACACATGCATTGCTTCCAACAAAGCCGGACAGAGTTCCTTCTGCCTTACTCTCAGTGTTGTCGGTAAGATAAAAATCACTTCTTCCCAGTTTTGTTTTATCAAATTATTTGTGATTTACTATTTTTACAGTTGTTGTTGATCAGTCAAACATATTTGGTGTCCCGTTCTTTTTTTAGTTCTTTTTTATGAGCGATGAGCTTAGTCTAGAGTTTGTCATACACTATGATAATCAAAATAATGAAGTTTATATAATGCCTTTCAATGAGCCAAAAGTCACTTTAAGTAAAATAGCATACACAATGGATCACATTTACTCAAGGTTTGCTGTGGCACAAAAACACAAAATCAGTCAAGGCTGATTCATCTCTGTATGTGCACAGAACTCATATTTTTGCTTGCCTGTCTTAATGAATATGCCTTTTATGGAGTGACTCCATACAGGGAAATGAATGGAATTATCATTCCAATCAATTTGCTAATGTAAACTTGAATGCAATCCTGTGGAGGAGGGAGGATAGTGGAGAGGTTTTGTTTTCTTATTTGTGCAGAGAGCTTATAGGGTCAACCGACTCTAGTTGGAAACAATGGTGTGAATCAAAATACAATAATTTTGATATACACAGCACAAAATGACTATGTTCCTGTGTAATTATTAATTAATAATAAAAAATGGGAAGGTAGTCAAAGAAAATGAGATGTTTCTGATGCATCCAGAATGATGAACAGACCTGTCAATGATTCTGAAATGACAAAGCTGCACAGCGTACATGCCCTGAATGTGAATCTTTATTCAAAATAGGCAATTTGTACTGATGTCATTCAACCCCCAGATTTGAAAATGTGTTCCTTTTTTTGCAGTAAACACTCTCTGCCACTTTTGAAGGAGAGTTTGACTGCATTTAGCCACAATAATATTTGTGAAGTCAGGTACTGATGTTAGACGATTATTTCGCTTGCACCACTACTTGTACATTTCGTATTACTGGTGACAGGAAATAAATAATTGAGATTGACAAACAGAACTGAATCCACTCTGAACTTCTTCTCCCAACCACACTGCATGTACAGTAAACTGTTCCAGAAAAAAAAATTACTGTTCAACTATCACTGTATATACCTCTATTTATAATATACTGCACATTTTTTCTAATCCTATTGCTGCTATTGATGTTATTTTTGCACAGTTACTTATTGCAGTATGTCATAATACTGTATTCACACTAGTACTGTTACTGCTCCTGTTGTGACTCCTGGTGAACCTTCGACTGGGCAGAGAAGAAGCAGTTCACCCGAATATTGATAGTGAGGGCTCTGGATTCGAGGGGTGTGAGAGAGTGAGTGAATGAGGGCTGCAACAGTTTTCGTTAGGAACAGAGTGAATGTGGGAATGAATGGGAACAGGTAAGCTCGTTAAGAGCGGAGTGAATGGTTGAGTGCATGTTTAAATCCGGGTCGAGACAGAGAATCACTGCGTGGTCACCAAGCATCTGTTTGGGATTTTCGGTATGGTATGCTGGAGGGACCGGTGAAGGTTCACTGTTAATTATCGAAAACGTATCTATGTAAAGTCTGTGAGTAAGACTAAGAAAACATATAGCCCTGGGGTTGAACTGTGCTGTGACTCGGGTGTGAGTGAGTTGGGGACTGTGTGCGGGGATTCTCTTCCCTTCCAGGAAAAGTCACCAAAACTGGAGGCTGGACTTTCTACAACGAGTAGAGCAGGAACCTCGAACCTTAAAGAGACGAGTGGCACGTTTCGCTGACTGAGTGTTCCCTCTATAGCTTTCTCTCTATCTCTCTCTCTTCTGTGTTCCAAGCAGGAGTGACGTGTGGCTGTGAGTAAAGCCTGTTGCTCTAAACAAGGATTTGGCTCAGTGCAGAGGACAGTAAGGAAAACAAGGACAGAGGAGACCCGAGGGATAAAGTGATTCCTCGAAGAAGGGACTCCTCTGGATTAAAAGTGTTTGCTTTGAACTTGAACCTTCTTCTTTGCCGTTAATAAACTGTAAATATTCGACCTGGTTGCGTGCTGCTGTGTCTCTCTTCCACCCAGCACCATGACAGATGACCACGCCCAACTGATTGACGCAGCAGAGGTCCCATTACCACCTGAGGACAATCCCAATCCACAACCAACAACGAGTCCACTAGAGCAGTTGGACTAACTCACTCGCACCGTGAATCAACTAGTCACACAAGTACAGTCCCACAGTTTGGCTAATGCCACTCATTATGCTTCCCTGCCTGAGAGGTACGAAGGAGATCCTGAGAAAATTCTTACTAATGTGTGATCTCTACTTTGCAGACCATCAAGAGATGTCTGGGTGAGAAAGGATACTTTTTGGTGATCAAAGACTAACAGGGACAGCTCTGGATTGGGCCTCCGCTTCCTGGGCCAGTTATGAAGGACAATTTCCCGACTACATTCAGTTCCGTACCCGTTTTCAGGCTGCGTTTAATTATCCGGATCACGGGAAGTCCAGCAGCGCTCGTCTCCTTCAGCTTAAGCAAGGCACAGATTCTGTAGCAGAATATGCTGTCATATTCAGAATTCTTGCAGCTGAAAGTGAATGGAACGAAACGGCTCTCACCGCCGTTTACTGTAAAGGATTACGATCAGAACTACAGCTGGAATTGGCATGTAGGGATGCTGGACTCACATTGGATCAACAGATTCAAATGAGCATCTGGTTAGATCAGCATATCAAGAGCCACAGCAGACCTTTGGTGGGGAAAACGGTCAGAGCACGATTAGTCCACACTCTACAGGAGCCTGTTCATCGAGGTGGCACAGAGAAACCGATGGAAATAGGCCCTTCCCACCTTTCACGACAAGAGCAAGCAAGGAGAGTGGCAAATGGATTATGTTTGTACTGTGGTGGAAAGGAGCATGTGTAAACTCAATGCCCTCTTCGCAGAGGACCAGGGAGGAATGCCACACCATTGGTACTGACTTTAAATCCAGATCACATAAATCAGTTTAAGATACCAGTGAAAAGTTAACCCCTAAATTTATAGGACCCTATCCTGTACTTCAAAGGATAAATCAAGTAACCTATAAACTACAATTACCCGAACACATGAAAATTCATCCTGTGTTCCATGTTTCACTATTAAAATCGTCTGTTTCAGGTCCATTGGATGAAGGTGCAGTGGGGCCTACTGAGCCTGTGGCTATCGAAGTCGAAGGGGAACCAGCGTACAGGGTTAAGGAACTCTTGGATTCTCGTAGGCACCAGAATACCCTCCAGTACTTGGTGGACTGGGAGGGATACGACCCCGAGAAGAGGAGCTGGGTCCCAGCCCGCGATATTTTAAGTCAGGAACTCATAGAGGAGTTCCACACTCACAGGCCGGACCGCCCGGCTCCTTGGTCGAGGGGCCGTCGGGTGTCTTTGGGAGTCCGTAGGGTGGTTCCACGCTCCTCCCTGGAAGCTGGTCCTGGGGAGGGGGGTACTGGTGGGGGGGGGGACGTCTGGTGAACCTTCGACTGGGTAGAGAAGAAGCAGTTCACCCAAATATTGATAGTGAGGGCTCTGCATTCGAGGAGTGTGAGAGTGTGAGTGAATGAGGGCTGCAACAGTGTTAGTTAGGAACAGAGGGAATGTGGGAATGAATGGGAACAGGTGAAGCTCAGTGGGAGCAGAGTGAATGTGGAAATGAATGGGAACAGGTGAGCTCGTTAAGATCGGAGTGAATCTTATGTGTGATTGGTTGAGTGCATGTTTAAACCCGGGTCGAGCCAGAGACTCAGTGTGTGGTCACCAAGCATCTGTTTGGGATTTTTGGTATGGTATGCTGGAGGGACCAGTGAAGGTTCACTGTTAATTATCGAAAACGTATCTATGTAAAGTCTGTGAGTATGACTAAGAAAATGTATTGCCCTGTGGTTGAACTGTGCTGTGACTCGGGTGTGAGTGAGTTGGGGACTGTGTGCGGGGATTCTCTTCCCTTCCAGGAAAAGTCACCAAAACTGGAGGCTGGACTTTCTACAACGAGTAGAGCAGGAACCTCGAACCTTAAAGAGACGAGTGGCACGTTTCGCTGACTGAGTGTTCCCTCTATAGCTTTCTCTCTATCTCTCTCTCTTCTGTGTTCCAAGCAGGAGTGACGTGTGGCTGTGAGTAAAGCCTGTTGCTCTAAACAAGGACTTGGATCAGTGCAGAGGACAGTAAGGAAAACAAGGACAGAGGAGAACTGAGTGATTCCTCGAAGAAGAGGCTCCTCTGGATTAAGAGTGTTTGCTTTGAACTTGAACCTTCTTCTTTGTTGTTAATAAACTGTAAATATTCGACCTGGTTGCGTGCTGCTGTGTCTCTCTCCCACCCAGCACCATGACACCTGTCAGCTACACTGTATGTTGTTCACTCTGCATTTTTGCAGTCTTGTCCTGTGCCAGCATTTGTGTACTGGAAAAACTTTGTTTTATTTCAGTGTCTATGGATGGAATAAACTCCTACTTGACTTGACATAAATGACATCCAAAGCATTTACATTTACATAATTTAGCAGACGCTTTTATCCAAAATGACTTACATTCCATAACTACAGGGGACAGTCACCCTGGAGCAACTTGGGGTAAAGGGTCTTGCTCATGAACCCAGTGTTGGTATGCTGAATGTAGGATTTGAACCCATGATCTCTTGGTCCAGAGGCAAGAAAAATGACTTGCAGAGGTCTGAAACACAAGTCCACTCTGTGGACATTTCAAACTGCTGTAGTTCAAGAAAAACAGGCTGAAAAAAGAAGAAATATATCTATGGGAGGATAAATAAACAAGCTAGAGATCTTGCTTTTGTTTTGTTCAACAGTAATAACTAGTGGTGTCAAATTAACACATTCATTTCAATCAATTAATCACCGAAAAAAAAAACACTAAAAATGAACGCAGATTAATTGCACTACGTTACTTAAACCTGGCCATTCTTTAAACTGCAGTGAAGCCCAGTTGGTGGAAAGTTTACATTTAAAACGGACAGTTGGAACTGTTGATTGAGTATTGTTTACTGAAATTCATGCAATAAGGAATTCAACGCAAAGCATTTATGAGCTAACCCAGCAGTCCGTGCCAGAACATCCCAATCTCAGTGCCAGCGGCAAGCCACACTGGACCAGGCACTCGGACGCAAACTGAGCAAGTCTACCTGTGATTTTGAGATGCCTTGTGTGCTGGGTGCCGAAACTATTATATTATGCCTTAAATTGCACATTACAAAGTTAGTTCTGTCTTGCTGAAGTATATTAGGCCATAGGATTATTGTGACCATTACTGCACCCGAACAGTGCAAAAAAAATAATTAAATTAAAGAGACGTTGCATTGAAGTACTGTAATGGTGATTATTCATTCACTTATATGCCAAAATTAATTTAAATTTTTAAATACTTTTACAGCAAATATGTGTGTGATTAATTAAATAATTTGATTATTTTTTAATCACATGACACTTGTAATAATACACATTTAAATAGATACTAAACTATAACTTTAGCTGTGTTCAATGTGTGTATTATTTTTAATTATACATTATAATTAAACTGAGATACAATACATTACAAATTTACTGAGTGTATTTCTCAGTAAATTTGTAATAGCATTTAAAATGTATAGGTTTGCTGTTTTTCTATAAATCCATTCTTCATTCTGGACATACTGGACATTTAAAACGTCCTCATATTTTCAAAGCTTTGTAGTTTCCTACTTTCTCCTAATATCTGAAACCAGTGAAGTTACATAAGACAATTATTTTGGAAAGATTTTGTACATTTATCTGCAAGAGATTGTTTTATTAATTTTATAAAACATTGTTTTCAACATGAATGGTACTGTCACTTTTTAATGTAAAGAAATGAAAAGAAGAGCTTGGTTGGTTGTAAAGAAATGAAAAGCAGAGCTTGGTTGTAAGAAGAAGAGTAATTCTGTCATGTTGAGTCTGGGAAGAATACACACACAGATGCAAGAGTAGTAACAGAAAGGTGTCTGTTAATAAGGTTTCTCGTTACTTTTAGTGTGTCGGGCTGGCATGCACACACAAACTTGAACTTAAACTCAGCTCAGAGTCCCACTCCAGAAGGACCTTCACTCCAGGGAAACTCTCTTAACAGAAAACAGCACACTTCTTGTTCAGGTGCCCTCTGCCTTCAGAGGCTCGATGTGGTTTAGTCCACACACTGCATCGCAATTCTTCACAGTTCTACCAGTAACTCAGAGGAGAGGAGAAACAAGCACACAATCTTCCCGTTAATGGACACAGCTCCAACTTGAAACCACAGTGCCACTGTAGAACGAAGCTAACGATATGGCCTGTCCACTCGAAGCTCTGTCAAGTTTCCCTCCTTGGTACGAGCAGATTGAAATGAAAGCATTTCCAGTCATTTTGCATTGCTAAACTGGTAGTGGGTTGTTATACCCTCCACTTCTATTTATGCACCTCAACAATGCCACTCCTTAAAGCACACATTCATGACCTCCATCAACTCTCAGTAGATGTGTCGATCATGGTGGTGGAGAGCACAGGCAAAACTGGTAAAACTGGCTGAAATCTAGGGGCTGTGATGGTAAAAGCATGATTTCCATCACCAAAACATTCAGTGAACTCTCATACAGTGTGTTTTGAGGCATTGTCATTCTGGAAGAGACCACAACATGTTTAATTGTGGGATACAGATGATCTGTCAGAATAACTTGCACTGATTTGGGAACCGAAACATTCTATCAAAATGGCCTTAAATGTACATCTGTCACAGTCACTAAATGTGTGCTTTCTACCACAACTTCCAACCCGTGCTTCCAATAATGAATCTTACCTTATCATTTAAAAGTCAAGTCAAGCAGGTTTTATTGTCATTTCAACCATACACACAGAGTGAAATGAGATAACATGCTTCCAGGACCACGGTACAATACAAAAGCAGAACAGAACAGCACAAGACCGCAAGTGCAAACAGCACAAAATGGTGAAAGAAACAAACAAACAACAATATAATTTGACAATGTCACGTCTGCTCCCTTGAACCCATAATGGAAAAGGACACAAGGATGCATCCATGGCTTTTGTGTGTTGACTTTATTTAAAAAAGGAGAAAACAAAACCTGGCACAAGGGCCGCTGCATACAAACACAAAGAAGCACTGATTGTACAGGATCCCCCAACAGAACTGTACTTGAGGGTAAACGTGAGGATACAGTGAGCCTAAAGCGAGGGTAGCTGTGAGGGTGGACCGACACAGAGGTCCAACTGAACTGTACTTAAAAACAATACCAGATGTAATAACAACCAATGAACACACACACTTAGTCCTGAGTACACCAGCAGCTGGAAACTATCTCACTTATCATTACCCGCTGGTGCACTCAGGCTATCAAAATAAAGTCCTATACATGAAATCAAACAACATAAACCCCAGCACCCCCCTGTGGCCGCTGACCAGACGTCACAGTACCCCCCGCCCTAAAACGTACCCCCGGTGCGCAAAAAAACCCCAAAACACAACACCCAAAAAAGGGAGGGAGGGCGGGGGGACAGTGTCCCCTTTCACCCCACCCTAGGACCCTGTCCTTGGCTCTTGGTCTGGGTCCCTTCTGGGAACCCCTCCCTCGACATGGAGGCTATGCCTCCTCTAGGGAGCCCCTTGGCTGGCAAGGTGCTTATAGTCCCAAAGTCCGGGCTAGGTCTCCCTAGCCCCATTGAGCACCTTACCAAGAGGTTCCCTTCTCTCACTCCGGGGTACTTTGCAGGGCGGCCCTCACCTCGGGCCTCCCTGCGGCTCTCTTCGAGTCCTCCAGTGTATTCTAGTCTGAGGCCCTCACCGTGGGCCTTCATGCGGCTCTCCTTGAGCCCTCCGTAGTTCTCTGGCAGGAAGCCCAGTCCGTGGGTCTTCATGCGGCTCCCCGTGAGCCCTTCGGTGCACACCGGTCCGTAGCCCTATCCGTGGGCTTCCTTGTGACTCCCTTTGAGCCCTTCAGTGTGCACCGAACCGTAGCCCTCTCTGCGGGCTTCCTTGTGGCTCTCCTTAGGCCCTCCGGTGCACTCTGGCCTGAAGCCCTCTCCACGGGCCTCGTTGCTGCGGCTCACCTCGAGCTCTCCCTTGCACCCTGGCCTGGATCCCTCTCCCCTGGCCTCTTCCTGCCTGTCTCTGAGGTCCCTAGTGTCACTCTCTACCCCTAGCTCTCCCTTGTTGCCCTCAGTGACCCCAGTACCCCCCCAAAAAAAAACATTTAGGAGGGCTTCCCCTCCCAAAGCGTGTTGGTCCCCCATAACCTGACTCTCCTGACCCATCTATACGACCCACTAAGTTGTCCACCGACCCTCCCTTAGTGTCTACATGGAGCCTTTAGCCTATTCACCGCTTTCACAGCAGCTGCTAAACCACCCAGAAACCCTACCAACCAGACTAGACCTGGAGCTACAGAGCTCTCTATGACTACCATGCCATCGGGAGCTGACTCTGATACTGGCAGGGGAATGAGTGGCACTATCAACTTGCCCTGAACCTCGTCTAAAGGGCCTAAATAGTCCTGCTCTCCCCTCTGATCCCCTAGCTCCACTCTTAGGCTAGCCACTTTGCTACCTGTGCTCACTATCCCTAACCCAGTTGCTGGGGCCTTCTGTCTGGGTGCAGGTGTAGGAGGTTTGATTGGGCTTGGCTTCTGGTCATTTTTTGGTGCAGGCAGAGGAAGCCAAAGGTGAGGTGCAGGCACTGGATGCCCTCTTTGATCAGGCCTGGCAGTGCTTTTTGGACTCGCGCCGGCAGCACTCTCTTCCTCCGCGCTGACCACACTCTCTGCAACCACGCCGGCCGTGTTCTTTGACTTTGCGTGGGCCGCGCTCTCTGGCTTAGTGCCGGCCACACCCTCTACAACCGCGCCAGCCTCGCTCTTTGACTTCTCACGGGCCGCGCTCTCTGGCTTGGTGCCGGCCGCACTCTCTGCAACCACGCCGGCCTCGCTCTTTGACTTCGTGCAGGCCGCGCTCTCTGGCTTGGTGCCGGCCGCACTCTCTGCAACCGCGCTGGCCTCGCTCTTTGACTTCACGTGGGCTGCGCTCTCTGGCTTGGTGCCGGCCGCACCCTCTGCAACCGCGCCAGCCTCACTCTTTCTGCGTGGGAGCGTACCTGTGTCGCGTACCTGTGTCGCTTGCTCTTTTCCCACAACGGCTCCACCACTCTCCAGCCTCAACTCTGCGGGCTGGATCTGAGGCTCGCTGTCCCCATGGGGGGCGAGCCTCTAGAGGCAAAACGGGGACGAGCCAGAGCGAGGAAGAACCGGAGGAAGTGACTGAGTTCCCAGGCAGCTGTGAACCAGGTGGACGACGGACCCTGCGTGAACCCCTACGCCTCCTTCGTCGACCCACGGATCTCCCCTCTCACCTGTATGCGAGTCGGTGGCGTGGGGATCCACAATGCGCTTTGGATCAATGATCGGGGATCCGTCAATCCACCCGTCCCACACAAAGCCCAGGTCTTCATCACCGACTCTCCACCGTTCAACAGCTCACAGGTCATCCACCGATTTTGCCTCGCCGACTCTCCCCCGAGCTGGGCCCAGCTTGCCTCTCTCCAGCTTTCACCCTGCAGCAGGGCTGCATTAGCCACCCCAAGAATGAGTTCCCTCGGGGCGGAGCTCCTTGATGTTGGCTCTGAGCCCTCTTTGCCTGTTTGGATAAGGTCGGTCCATCTGTCACGTCTGCTCCCTTGAACCCATGATGGAAAAGGACACAAGGATGGATCCATGGCTTTTGTTCGTTGACTTTATTTCAAAAAGGAGAAAACAAAACCTGGCACAAGGGCCGCTGAATACAAACACAAAGAAGCACTGATCGTACAGGATCCCCCAACAGAACAGTACTTGAGGGTAAACGTGAGGATACAATGAACCTAAAGCGAGGGTAGCTGTGAGGGTGGACTGACACAGAGGTCCAACTGAACTGTACTTAAATATAATACCAGATGTAATAACAACCAATGAACACACACACACACACACTTAGTCCTGAGTACACCAGCAGCTGGAAACTATCTCACTTATCATTACCCCGCTGGTGCACTCAGGCTATCACAATAAGAGTTCTATACATGAAATTAAACAACATAAACCCCAGCGCCCCCCTGTAGCCGCTGACCA